>PVIY010040791.1:0-22106 GCA_004026745.1 Myrmecophaga tridactyla | reverse complement strand
AGGAGATGAGGGGAGAGGTTTGGGGTCGGGAGGCAGGAAGGCTGGGGCTGCCAGGGGATGGCTGAAGGGCAGGCTAAGGATGGGTGGGTCTGGCCTATGTTCCATCCGAGGGGAGCATCGTGACCAGATCGGGTACGTTCCAGCAACATAAGTTTGGTTCAACATTAGACCATCTAGAAATGTCACCACCACACAAATAGATTCGAGGCAAAAATTAATATGGTCACCACAACAGACGCTGAAGGGCGTGTTGGGAAATCCAACCTCCATTCATAATTAAAAAAAAAACCCGCCAGGGAACATCCTGAATCTGAGTAAAGGATATTTATGAAATATCTACATTATATTTAATAACGAAAAATTTAAAAACTTTCTTTAAAATCAAGATCAAGGCCGGACTGTCACCCTTTCCATTTTCCCATTTTTCTGGAGGTCTTAGCCAGAGGACATTTGAGTATGGGGACCGAAAGGAGAAACTAAAAGCGTTATTACTTTCAGATGGTATCTTAATAGAAAGCCCAAACAAATCTTCGCACAAATGAGTTTAATAGTCTGAAGTTGTTTGTGTTGCTGTCTTGCTGCCCTGCCCCCAACTTCACTCAACCCCCCCACCTTCAGGAAAGTACACTGCACTCAAAAAATGCTTTGTGTGAGGTGCTCGTTTGGGGGAAATAAGACTGAAACAGCTCAATTTTGTGTTCAGGTAAAGGCGAGAGAAAACATCTCAGAAATTGGTATTTGGAAGCAGAGCGCCCAAGAGAACATATTCCTGTAGACCAGCAGATGCCTTGGGGAGGGCTTTGGAATTTCTCCCTGTTCCCACCTCCAGGGCCAGCCAGGCCGGGGCCTCCATGGTCAGTCTTTCCAACCCAAGCCAAGCTCGGTTGCTCTGGCCTCTACAGCACGGCTCTGGCTGGCAGCTTCTTCTCTCTGCTGATCCATATCCTACCGGCCCTTGTGGACACAGGTGCGGGCCCCCTGTCCCCGTTGGCTGTCTGTTCGTACCGTCACTCTTTGGCACGGATCCCAGCCTTGTCACCCGTCTGCAGCAGCACTCTTTGCCTGCCTCCCCCCTCTCCTGAGAAGCGGCGGGTTCGCTCAGGGCTGGAAGCATTTTTCCCACATTCTGTCTCCCCTTGGTTTGAGGCTGGACCCATGCAGTGGCTCAGTAAGTGCTTACTGACAGACTAGGGGGTTTGGAGAGAAGGAGCCCCTGATGCTCAGGGAGTGCCTCCCCCACCTCCCAGGGCTGTCGCAAGGTGTGTGGGGGGGTTGTTTCTCACCAGCTGTAGGGCACGACCCATGTCCTCCTCCGATGGGGCATGCCGATACTCGGTGCTGTTCCCCCAGACGTTACAGGATGTGTTCCCCTGCACAGAGACACGCACGGCCCCCCAAACAGCTCTGGCAGGCTCAGCATCCCTTCTCTCTCCAGGGAAGGCCCACCCGGGAGAAGGCAGCTGTGGTCTGGGGACTCGGGGCCATAACCAAGGGCTCGGACATCCTCCTCCGGGCCCCTCCCCTGCACGGCGCCCGCCCCGCCCCGGGACCCCGGTACCTGGTCGGTGAGGAATTCCCTCAGCATCAGCAGGCGGTTGCCGCCCCTGGTAGCGATGGGGATGGTGACTTTCATTATCACCCCGTGGATGGGGAACAAGCCCAAGTTCTGGATCTGTGGCCGGGGAGGCGGAGGTGTCAGTGCACCCAGGCAGCTGCGGGAGGCGGAGGGTGAGGGCCGCAGCGCTCGCCCAGCCCCGTGGGGAGCGCAACCCTCACCCGCTGCCCCCCAGGTCTCTGTGCACTCTGGGGGGACAGGGAACGGGGCCCATTCAAGGCCCCTGGGTTTTCGCTGTGGACGCGCCGAAGCTCTGCCAAGTCGGGCGGGGGGCCGCACGGAGGGCAGCGTGGGGCTACGGGAGGCTGAGAACAAGTCGGCGGGGGGCCAAGATGCCGGAAAGCAAGGGTCGCTTCCGTGTTCAGCCCTGAAATGCTGCGTGGCATTGGTGGACACTCTGAACGGAGGCCAGGGGTGGAGAGGGGGACGGCAATTAATTTATTATGAGATAATCACTAATGAATGAAGGATATAGTGAGTGTGTGATAGCTCACATTCCAGCCAGGACACATTCTATACCAAAACAGGAGGGGCTACAGCCAGGACTTTAGAATCAGGAAGGCCAGCGCTATAACCCTGAGCTGCTTCCACTTATGAGCTGTGCGCGTGACCTTGAGTGGGTTACTAAATCTCTCTTGGTCAACTTATCCAGCATGTCTGAGGCCCAGTTTTTAGGTGTCTGTCTGTTCCCAGCTCTGAACTCAGCTGTGGGAGAAACTGATAAACTCACAAAGTTCAGGGGTGAGGGACAGCTTGGGCCCACTGTGGCAGAAACTACTATACCTGCCTCCTAACTCTCATTTCCCTCCTTTCTTAGTGACAGAACCCAAGCTGAAAAGCCACACTTCCCAGCCTCCCTTAGAGAGAAATCGGGAGGTTTCTTAATGGGGAGTGAGCATGCTCTTCTCGCCTGCCTTGTTCTTCCTGCCTGGAACGAGGATGTGATGGCCGGAACAGCAGCCATTTTGAGCTGTGAGGCTGTTTCTCGCATGCTGAGGATGGCGGGACAGAAAGACAAAAGGAGAACCAATCCTGGGTGACTTTGTGAAGCTGCCAACTCTGGGCTTCTTTTGTGGGAGAGAAGAAATCCTGGTGTGTTTGAACTGCTGTTTTTTTTTTTTCTGTTTGTTCATTTAATTTTTTTATATTATCAAACCCAAACAACATACAAACATTCTGTGTATGGTGTACACTCAGTGGCTCGCAATAATCATCACATAGTCGTATATTCATCATCACGATCATTATTTAGAACATCTGCATCACTCCAGAAAAAGAAATAAAAAGAAAAAAGGAAAAACTCACACAGACCATACCCCTTACCCGTCCCTCTCATTGACCACTAGTATTTCCATCTACTCAGTAGATTTTAACCTTTGTTCCCCTCATTTTTTTTCTATACCCCTTACCATTCCCTTTCATTGTTCACTAGTATTTCAATCTACTCAATTTATTTTAACCTTTGTGAACCACTGTTTTTTAAAAAATATTTTCAACACTTTATGCTAGCAAACCTAATCTCACTGATAGGCCCAGTGCAAGCCCCTTATTTTCCATATGAGAACTAAGAGACCCAGGGCTGGGGTGGGGGTGGGGGGTGACTTGTCTAAAGTCCCACAATGAGTGGATGGCAGGGTTGACGGTGAACTCCAGGCACTAGAAATAACTCCAGATTCCTCTCCCCGCAAACAGGGGGTCTTTAGCTTTTGTTCCTCACCCTCTGCCTGGCTCCTCTCCAGCTTTACCTTGAAGGCACAGTTGAAAGGGGGCCCAATGCCATCATATCTCTCCAGTGAGCTGCCAGGTTTGACCTCATAGTGACTCAGGCTGCTGCTCCTGCAGGGCAGAGGACAGGGTTGACATGAGCTCAAAGTTACCGGAAGAATAAATGAACAAAAGAAGGGTTGGGCATGTACCTGCCTCCCTGGAGACCAGGAAAAATAGGTTTCGTCTTTGTCCATTGATTGGCTGCCTGGAGTGTTGTGTTGGGAAGGATTCTGAGGTCTCATTAGAGCTTAGCAGAGGTAAATGCTGAAATAAGGCAGCAATATCTGCTTTGTGTGTGGGGTGGGGCATGAATCAGAAAAGCCAATTATTTGGCATCCCTGCCCTGCCATCCTGCCCAGGGATGTGGCCTCTTTTGAGCATGAACTGGCCCACTGGGCACTGTAGAAGGTTCTAATCTCTAGGAATGGTCATGGGAGGGCCTGAGTGTGCTTTCGTGTGTTTGCCATATCTTGACTTCTTCATGCATCTGGAAGCTCTCAGAGCACTTGGGGGCTGGCAGCCTCCCCAGGCAGGGTGGGAGATGGGAGCCATGTGCCTTGTGGGGAGGAATATTTTATCGCTGACATTGTTTAGAATTGCTGGTGCAAGGTGACAACAAAAAGCAGATAGACTTTTAGTGGGTTTTGGTACTGTTTGTAAATTTTCTATGGACAAAGGACCTACTTATTGCTTGTGTCTGGGGTGGATAACTCCCCTGTCACCCCTTTGCCACTGCAGGGGCCAGGCCTCTGTATTCTCCTCTATGCGACTCCCGCGCTCCACCGTGGGATGAGGGGACCACAGCTCTGACCCTTAGGGACACACCGGGCTTCCATCACACAGTCCCCCAGTGCTGGGGCCCTGGGACTTCTCACTCTCTTAAGGCCCACCCGAGGCTGCCCCCATCATAACCTCACTCCTCTGTGCCCCCTTTCCCCCGCCCACCTGGTAAAGAGAATGTCGGCCTCATATTTGAGGTGGAAACGCAGGAGGGCCATGTTGTCTTCCCTGGTGCTCTCCTGCTCGTCACTGTCACTGCAAGGAGAGCCAGGCAGCAGCAGTCAGCCAGGAGCCAGCCCTCCCTGCACCCGGCTCGGCCAGCGCGGCCCGGCCAGCTCACTGCAGCAGGAAGGACAGCCTCGCTCATCCAGGGCTGAAAAGCACAAAACAGACAACTGGGGGAGCCCGAGGTACCTCCTTAGGGGAGGAAGGGCCACACTTTCCAAGACGGGGCAATGGATGACACTGGCTTTCCTTGCCCCCTTTATAGGTGTAGTGCACTGGGGCTGGGTGGCGTCAGGGAAAGACTGGACTGCATTTGAAAGGCTGAGCCCAGCTTGGCCAGGAGCTGCCTGTGGGACTTCCTCTCTGAGCGTCCTCATTCTATCTGTGCTGGTGGCATCTCATGGGTTGGAGGGGAGAGAGCGCCTGAGGGAAAAAGCCTGCCTGCTCTCCCCACGGGAAATACAATTAGGAATCCACAAGAGAGTGGTTTGCTTATCCTTGAACCACGAAGGAAAGTCACTCCCAGCTGTCTGGAGGGGCAGCCCCTACTGTTCCTGCTGGATTGGCTGAGGTCACTTTGCTGCCTTGGAAAGGCCCGAGAATGAGCATTTAGAGAGAGTTCTGCCGAATGTACTTTCCTTTACATCTGAGCACCATGAACTGTCAGGAAGGCCTGGGAGACAGATGGACAGACAGTTAGACCCACAAGGTAAAGTAAGCAAAGGTCTCTTGAAAGTGGGAAGACTTCCCAAGGGAGAGAGGTGGACAAGAAGGAGCACAGGACAAGGGGTAGGACAACTCGTGTTGGGCACCCAGATGGGCTGGTGGGTGTCGTGTGTCACTGGAAATTCACTCGACCTCTTTGCATCTCACTTTTCTTACCTGTCCCTGGGCTAATGGGTGAGGCAATAATCTGTGCCTTGCATATCTTAAGGGGCTGTTGGGTGACTAACTGAGCTTTATAATTGTAGTATTTTTTTTTAATAATATCTGCTATATAAAGTGCTGTCTAAAGCGAAGGGACTGACATTATTATTCATATCCAAGCTGCCCAAGATGGAAGAAGAGTGACGCACGGCAGGTAAACAGGTTGGCCCTCACTCGCCGACTGACCCAGGGGCCCTCCCAGGTTTGGGCAGTGAACGACAGGGGGCAGTGGCAGGAGGCGCAGTCCCCAGTGGCAGGACTGAGACAGCAAGGCCTCAGGACAGCGGGACAGCAGGACAGGAGGGCCCAGGACAGGGGAAGGAGTGGGGCGGGGCCCTGACCTGCCCGAGGCGAGCTTGATCTCCAGGTAGTGTAGGAACACGGATTTGCTGAATTCAAAATCTAGACGGAAAGCCACCTGCAAGGAAGAAATGACCTGAGCAGGGGCACCTGGGAACTGCACACCTGTGCGCTGCCCGGATCAGCCGCCCCGGCCCCGCCTCCTGCCCCCCCATCCCCGAAATGGTTTGTGTGTGTGTGTTGGGAGGGGGTAGGACCGGTTGAGGCTGGGGGGCTGCTGAGGGGGACTCAGCCAAAGAAAACAGCCCCTGCAATGGGGCTTCTTGTTTGCGGGGCCAGCCCCTCTCCTTCTTCCTTCTTTTTGCTTTTAACATGGGCAACATCCAACCTCAGACACTTTCTGTAGGATTTTGGGGGCACAGGGGGGCTTGACAGTAGGAAGAGGAGATGAGCATCACCTTGTCCTACAGGACACGAGGGCCTGAAGTGAGTGGTAAAACCACCTCCACCTGTTCCCCTGATCCTGAGAATGTCAGTGCGTGTGTGGGGGGAGGTGGGGGACATCAGGCCGAGAGAAGGGTGGAGGCTGCCCCAGGCTACCCCGCAGGCTACACAAGGCGCCCACCTCCTTGCCCAGCTGCCCTCCCACCACATAACTGACTCGGGCCCTGACCTTCCCTTGCCCTCGGCCCTGGAAGGGCGCCCGTGGGTCCCCTGGCTGTGCCTCTGCAGCATCTGACCCTTCTTGCTTTCTCCCCATCCTGCCCAGGGGCGTTATCTGGGCTTTGAAAAGATCCCTATTGCCAACTCCAGGTCTGATCCTCAAGTTGAGGTTTCCAAAGAGCTCTCAGGGGCCCATTCTCCCAGGGAGGAGCTGTGGACTGGCAGCTTCAAAGCAGAAGCTCTGAATTTTGCTGGTGCTTCACCATGAAAACCACAACCTCGACTTATTCCCCACTGGGAGGTGGGGTTTGGGGGGCTCTCCTACAAGGAGCCCTCATGCCTTCTTTCATTTCCTCCCCTCCCCCAGCCATGCAGGCCGTGCTCCCGGAGCACCCTACTCTGATCCAGCCATGTAGGCCCTCCTCCAGGGAGCACCCTACTCTTATCCAGCCTGGCTCCTGCCCCAAGCTCCCGCCAGCCTGCTTCCTGCTTCACAAGCAGGTCTCCTGCTCCCAAACCTTCAGTAGCACCCACTGCCCATGGGGGACGGCCAAACACTTCCTGCAATCCAGAGTCTATTCATCCTCTCCACCCAGGTGCTGGGTGGGGGATAGGTGTTACTTTCTCTCCCCACCCTTTCCCATAGCAGCATGATGACAAAGAGGCTGGAAATCTGAAAACTTTAGGATAAAGGACAGTGGTGTTGGCCAAGATGTGGTGGGAGAATGGGGGAGGGGGCAGAAGTGGGAGGGACCCCCCCTTGGAGAGTGCAGCGTGGGCTGGGGTGGGCTGCCAGCCCTGGGAACAGCTGGCGAATTAGGTCATTTGAATGTCATTTATGGGTCAAAAACTAATACACAGAAAAGGTACCCGAGGCCTTTCTCATCCTTCTCTGGTGCTCCCCCTTTTCACTTCCATTTCTCTTTCCTTCCTGTACCCCCCAGTGTCCACCCTGTGCCTCCCCGCAAGTGCCCCCGGCCTCCACCTTGGCCTTGGCTCGGAAGAAAGGGTAGCTGACGTTGCAGACTTTCTTGTGGAGTCGCTTCTCCTCATTCACGCACTCGATGCTGCCGTCCGAATCGTCCTGCGGGTGGGTGGAAGGCATTGGTCACGGACGGCACTCTGGCAGGGCCGGAGACCCGGTCTGGAGACCCTACCCCCACTCTGATGTTAAGCCTGGAGCACAGATTCCGGCTTCTGGGAGGACAGAGGTGCTGAGGCTTGGGGTGGCTGCTTGCAGTATGGAAAGTACAGGGGCAGGGCACAGAGCAGCCCTGGGGGACATGTTCAGTAACCGGGGGGTTGTGGAGAGGATGGGCAAGTGCTCATGTACATGTTTTGTCATTCCTGCTTTATATCAACCCCAAACGCAGGACTTATCATCCTGTTTACAGGTGGGGACACTGAGGTCCAGAGACGTACAAGCTCAGACTGCTGGAAAGTGGCGTGGAGCTGGGATCCGAATGCAGACTCCAAAGCCTGTGGTTTCTCCACTTAAAGGTGGAGGAGGTGACTATCCAGTCTCTTGGACTTTTGATTGACTGCACATCTTTCCATCAGAAGGACTGGAAAGGATCCTTTGGGCTAGTGTGCTGGTTTGAAAGGCTGTATGTCCCCTAGAAAAGCCATGTTTTAATCCTAATCCTATTTTGTAAAGGTAGCCATTTTTTCTAATCCCTATTCAGCCTTGTATGTTTGAAACTGTAGTCAGATCATCTCCCTGGAGATGTGATTTAGTCAAGAGTGGTCGTTAAGCTGGATTAGGTGACGACATGTCTCCACCCATTTGGGTGGGTCTTGATTAGTTTCTGAAGTCCTATAAAAGAGGAAACATTTCGGAGAATAAGAGATTCAGAGAGAGCAGAGCAGAACGACATAGCCACAAGAAGCAGAGTCCACTAGCCAGCAACCTTTGGAGATGAAGAAGGAGAATGCCTCCCAGGGAGCTTCAGGAAACAGGAAGTCAAGAGAAGAAGCTAGCAGATGACGCTGTGTTCACCATGTGCCCTTCCAGATGAGAGAGGAACCCTGACTGTGTTCACCATGTGCCTTCTCACTTGAGAGAGAAACCCTGAACTTCATCGGCCTTCTTGAACCAAGGTATCTTTCCCTGGATGCCTTAGATTGGACATTTCTATAGACTTGTTTTAATTGGGACATTTTCTCAGCCTTAGAACTGTAAACTAGCAACTTATTAAATTCCCCTTTTTAAAAGTCATTCTGTTTCTGGTATATTGCATTCTGGCAGCTAGCAAACTAGAACAGCTAGGAAGTGAGGTTTTTGGGGTCTTGCATGACTTTGTAACCCAGAAATACAGAGAACAGACTTACCTTCTCATGGGGGCCTGTGGAAGGGTTTACTAAGGCCCTTGCCCCAAGTCCCCCATGATAGCTGCCACCACTAGCTGCCTGGGAGCAGGGAATGAGGCTCCCAGAGTCTCCCAGCACAGCCCCACTCTATGATTGCTATGGGTGGGGCTCTGGGCTAGGGTGCTCCAAGTTCCAGTCCTGCTTTGGAAGCAACATGCTGTGTGATCCTGGGAAAGCCGTTCTCCTTCTCTGGGCCTCATTTTAAGGTCCCCTGTTCCTCTGGGACTAAGGCTGTGAGGTGTGGACGTGAGGGGAGAAGTGGCAGGTGGAGAAGCAGGGAAGGCCCTCGAACATCACAATAAGGAATCTGGAATTTATTGTGGAAGCAACTGGGAATCATCAGAAGTTTTAAAGCAGGGAGTAAATGCCAATTCTTGTTAGAAGGACCTTTCTGAGAAAACCTAGAGGCAGAAGGTGGTGTCCGTGCCCCTGACTGGGGCCAAGAAGACAAAATGATACCCCCTATCCCACAGAGTTCTCAGATGCTCCGACAGCGGTAGATCTCGGCCCTGGCTACAGGTTGAAATCACTTGGGAAGCTTTCAAAACAGACTGAAGCCAGCAGCCCCCTGACCAAATCAATAAGAACCTCCCGGGAGACGTCTGGGCCAAGGCTTCAGCTGCCTGTGATTGAAACCTGCAGCCAGGCCCTGCCCTGCCCTTGGTTTCCTGCCTCCCCCCATCCTTCCCCTCCGCAGCCGGGGCAGGTAGCTGAGGTCTCACCTTCTGGATCAAGCTGGCAAACTGCAGGTTCGCTGACTGTGAAATATTCAGGACCGTGCTGTAGGCGTTCTCACCCCTGTTCTCCAGCGAGGCCTCCACCGCCACCCGGCGCCGCGTGCTCTCTATGATGAAAACGGTGGTGTCGAAGGACAGCGTGTAGGCCGAGCAGTCCTGCGCCGGCCGCCCCAGCACCCGCTGGCAGTACTCCCTGCGGGAGAGGCGCCACCGGGGGTTAGGCAGATGCGGTGGCGCAGAGCCCAGGGGATCAGCGCAGACAGAGGGATCTGGGGCAGCTGTCTGGCTCCTGCCCGTGGGAGTAGCTGCCTGGACAGGACAGGGGACACGGATGGGCTTGGGAACAGCTGAGCCTGCAAGGCCACGTCCGCCACCACGGGCCCCTGGTCTCCCCAGCACAGAGCTCGTGCCCTCCCCGGAGCCCACCCCTCATTGATCACCTCCCACTCATGTCTCCCTTTAGGAAGCACAGAGCTGGATGTGGGGACATTAGCCTAGATGGTTAGGATATTTGCTTCGTCATCATTCTACAAGGTTTGGATGTGCTGTTTCTAGCTATTGTATATGGGATGGGATTTACGTCTTCTCTCATAGAGTGGGATTCAAGGTGAGCACAGATGGATTTTGAAATATGTTATATAAATTTAAGACGCGACATTGTTCATGGTTCCCCTCGTGCGGGAGTGGGTTTCTCTGCTCAGTCTCTGCTTAGCTTTGGGCCCAGGTGTTCAACCACCGGCCCTCAGAGGTCCCCTAGTCTGGGGGCTCCGAGGACCAGCAGGCCGCACACAGGGCTCCCCTCCTCCATCTTCGATCTGCTTTGTACAGTGGGCTCCCAAGAAAGGATTCCTTTTTCAAACAAAGTTTGGGGAGGCTGGATTAGACGCGTGGCTTTCCATTGTATGCGGTGGAAACGGAAGGCCAGAGAGGGGAGGGGCTTGCCGGAGGTCTCCCAGGAGCTGGGGGCAGAGGCTGGGCTAGAACCCGCACCACTGGTGAGGAACAGTCCCAGCGAGAGCAGCGCGCCGGAGAGAGGGCGGGGCCGGGAAGGGGCGGGGAGAGGGCGGGGCCGGGAAGGGGCGGAGAGAGGGCGGGGCCGGGAAAGGGCGGGGTGAGGGCGAGGGCGGGAAGGGGCGGAGAGAGGGCGGGGCCGGGGAGGGGCGGAGTGAAGGCGGGACCGGGAAGGAGCCAACTCACATAGCTGTGGGCAGGTCACTCCGGGCGTCCAGCACGAGGTCGGGGACACAGTGCTCATCCTCATTGCATCCGTTCCAGAAGGGGACCTGGGCCAGGAAGAGTCAGGGGTAGGCAGCTGGGTGGCGGACCCACAGGCCCCCACCCCCGAGAGTTGGGACCCTTCTTGACCCCCCAGCACGCCGGGTCCTCTCTCCACCTCAGTAGAAGGAGCTCTGTCGTATCTGCCCTTCCCTGGACACATGCTGCTTTTTCTCATGCTTTTGAATAGATATTCCCTTCCTTAAAACAAGGCTCAAAACCCAGCTCCTCCTGGGTCCCTTTCAGTTCTTGACTGAGCTGTTAGCACAGAACACCCCACTTCTCCAGCAGAGCAATTCCAGGCCGCGGTCGGTGGTCACCTGCTGGGGTGCAGGGGCAAGGTCTTTGGCACTAGGGGAACAGGGCGATGAAGATTCAGCTCCTGCCCTCAGCTCATGGGAAAGATAGATGTGCAGACAAAGATTACAGTGTGGATGGTGCAAAAAGTAGGAATATGTACGAGGAACAGAAGAGGCGCAGGGAGGAAATGGTTATTTTGGATTATAGGTGATCAGAGAGGGCTTCAGAGGTCATCTGAAGGGTGGCCGAGTCAGCAGGATGGACCAGGGGGAGAGGGGGGACCAGGAGGAAGGAGGAACCTGTGCAAAGGTGCAGAGGCGTGAGGCGACACAAGGAGTCCAGTGTTGTCGTAGTAAGAGACACAAAGTATGGAAGAGATGGAGAGGTGGGCAGGGGCCAGGCCTGGCAAGGCCTTGCAGGGACTTGCGATCATGGAGAGGGGCAGTAGCATCACCAAATGCTTTCGGCAGTTGACTGTCCTGCCAGAAACTGCATGTCGAAAGTTCTCTCTGGCTGCCTGAGAGGATGGAGTGCAAGGGGCTAGGCTAGTGGCAGGGATCCCGCTGAGGAGGCTGCCGCTGCCACAGCCACGTGGGCAATGGTGACGGTGTGGAGGGGTGAGAACAGATTGGGGGCCTCAGAATCAGGGCTGAGGGAAAAAGGGGGTCCAGGACGTTGACTGAGTTCCATTTCTAGGTGTCTGGAAGGATGGTACCACCACTCACTTATGGAGGGGTTAAACTGAGGAGCCCACTTTGGGGAACGTGGAGGTGGAGGTGAGAGGGGCGCTCAGCAGGCAGCTGGGGATTCAGGTATGGGGCTGCGGGGCAGCTTCTGTCCCTACCAAGAACACAGCCAGAACCCAGGGGTGGGGAATCGCGTGTTACAAAGGCCACGCAGATCTCAAATGTGTTAAGTTTTCCTAAAGTCTCCACAGGGAGAGCTCTGAGCGCTCACTTCAATCCACGTACTCTTATTGAACGTCTGTTTCTATCAAGCACGCCACTTGGCAACCCCATCTCACAGCAGATTTGCACCTAGAGGCAGGCACAATGCAACGACAGCCAGAAGGGCAGCTGACAGCAATGAAGACAGCCAGGCCATGTAATGTGGGGTGAAGTGGGGCGCTTCAGTGAAGGATGGGGTTCAAGCCACGTACGTGGCCCCCGCGGGCTCCGCTGTGTCTGGCGCTGATGATCAATCCAACAAGCTCAAGACTCCAATGAAACACCGCCTCCAGCAGAGCGGTTGAGAAGTTTGAGAACGATATAATAACCTTCAGAAAAATTTCTACCCAGTTGATTAAGAGGAATAATTGCATCTGTTACGCTCAATTATATGAGATGGCTCATTCGCCAAGAGGCCAGACATTATGGTATCAGAACCAGTGCTGGGCATTCAATAGATGCTAAATGAGAATTTGCAGAATGAGTGATGGGAAGAATGTTTCTAACTTGCTGGGGGCTGGAAATCCTGATTAGCAAGATTTTTAGAAATGTAGCTGCTATTCACTATCCCTAATAATATGCCCCTAGCTTGTCTTTTTCAATGTTATTTCTCACTTTTTCTTTACTTTGCTTCCCACTTACATGCCTTGGTTATACTGTCTCCTGGGATAAAAGCCCATCTTCTGCATGTTCCAGTCCTGTCTATCCTTAAGGTCCAGCCAAAAGCCACTTCCTCCAGGAAGTCCTCCATGCCCTCTCCCATCTGACTGCTTGGTTACACTTCCTCTAAGCTTAGGCAGCCTCCTCCCCAGTGACTGTTATCACCACCCTGCATTGATATCATCGATGTCAGAGCTGCACTCCCTGTGAGCTCCTGGAGAGCAGCGATTACCCTTCACAGTAATCTGGGCTTTAAAATACTCGTACAGCAAATACCACGCACTCATTTGCTCTAGTGGCTTCGTAATTATTATGACAAGAAAAATACTCATAACTTAGTGTGCTGGTTTGAAAGGATGTATGTCCCCTAGAAAAGCCATGTTTTAATCTGAATCCCATTTCGTAAAGGCAGAATAATCCTTATTTAATACTGTATGTTTGAATCTGTAATTAGGTCGTCTCCCTGGAGATGTAACCCTATCAAGAGTGGTTGTTAAGCTGGATTGGGGGAAATGTGTCTCCACCCATTTGGGTGGGTCTTGATTAGTTACTGGAGTCCTATAAAAGAGGGAACATTTTGGAGAATGAGAGAGATTCAGAGAGAGCAGAGAATGCTGCAATACCATGAAGCAGAGTCCACCAGCCAGCAACCTTTGGAGATGAAGATGGAAAATGCCTCCCGGGGAGCTTCATGAAACAGGAAGCCAGGAGAGAAAGCTAGCAGATGACGCCATGTTTGCCACGTGCCCTTCCAGATGAGAGAGAAACCCTGACTGTGTTTGCCATGTGCCTTCTCACTTGAGAGAAAAACCCTGAACTTCATCGGCCTTCTTGAATCAAAGTATCTTTCCCTGGATGCCTTAGTTTGGACATTTCTATAGACTTGTTTAATCGGGACATTTTTTCAGCCTTAGAACTGTAAACTAGTAACTTATTAAATTCCCCTTTTTAAAAGTCATTTGTTTCTGGTATATTGCATTCCGGCAGCTAGCAAACTGGAACACTTAGTGTGCCCGTTTTCTCCTTCTCCTAGTTCATTGCCAAAGATTCCAGCTTTTCAATCCACTTTCTTCCCCTCTCTTGAATTGCATTTTCAGACACCCTCCCTTAGGCTTTTGTGACCCAGAATCAGGAGTGAAAGGGGAAGATGTAAAGGACAAGGGCTGGGTGGGGGCGTTGGGAGGTGTGGGCAGAGGGGTGTCCAGGGAGCTTGGGGGCTGATGGGTGTGAATGAGAGAAGAGAGGGGATTTTAAGAAGCCTTGCTGCCTACTCTACAGTCCCTTCATGGTACTGGAGAAATACAAGTAAAGAACTTGAGTCCCTCTGAAATTGTTTTCCGCCTCAGCTTGATAGTGTTCACAGAGACACTTGCAGAGAATGGACCTCATGGGTCACGGTTTCAAGAATATTGGGGTACACTGTGAAGTTGTTTCCTAAATTCACTTAGGAATTTCATTTAGGAAACAATTTCACAGTTTACCCCAATATTTTATAAATTTTGTCTGCTCTCCCAGCACAGCTCAGACTCAACTGATAACTATCTGACATTTTCTTTGAGTGGGATTTATATGGAGTTGCACATGCAAGGAGTGGCTGAGCTATAGATACCAGAACATTCCATAGCTCTAGAGCCAGAGATTAGAAGATGGGATTGAGGAGTGGGGCCACAGCCTAAGATGAGGCTAAAAAAGTCCCTTATTTTTGGAATACTTAGTGGGCTGGGAAATTGTCTATCAGTTAGTCATTCAACAAACAGACAACAAGGCTTTAGCCCTGGCCTGGATGTTAAGTGCTTGAATTGCCCTCTCTGGCCTCCAGTATCCTCATCAGTAAATGAGGGAGATGGGCGATTGAGAACCTTCTGGTTCTATGTGATTCTTCAGCATCCATGCAGTGCTCACCCTGGGTTGGGAATGCGGGGAACCTCAAACAGAGGTTCAGACCTGGTACAGCCCTCAGGAAACTGTTCTGCTAACACCCAGCATGGGGCACAAGGGGAGGAGGGAAAGTGCCATGTTGTGGGTTTTCTGGGGACAGGGTGTGGCAGGGGAGGAGCTCTCTGAACTCTTCACACTCCAGGTGTGGAGTCTGGGGAGGAGGCAGGACGGAGACCCACTGTGTGCCTGAGTTGTGTGCCCCGCATGCCAGGTTGTACCGAGACTCTGAGGGTGGTGGGCCAGCTCTCATCCAACATGGGGCCGTGGGCGGGGTCCTCCAGGCAATACTCCACCGCGAAGGTCACTGGCTTCACGTAGTCAGCGGTGTCCTGTCGGGGAGGAGATGATGGCAGGAGTGAGGCGGGGATAGCAGTTTCTGGCAGGATCCCTCACGCTGAGATAGAACTTCCACCTCCCTGAGAGGCAGCTGCCTTCCTGGCTCTAAGGACACGTTGGGGTTAGAGGAGCTCTCATTCACAGGTAGAAGAAGGTTCCTGGGGGGCCTATAACTGAAAAGAGTGCACCACATGGAAAGGGCCCCCTGGCTCAGCTTATGCCAGTCTAGCTGCTTGGATCCTTCACCGAACTCTTGAGCATCCTTCAAGGCCCAGTCCCCATAACCCCAAGGCTGCAGCCTCCACAAAGTCAGGCAGCATCGACCACCTACCCGTTCCTCCAGGCAGCCCCACACTCTGTTCACACCCATCATTACCACTTCTCACGTGGCATTCGAACCATCTGATTGTGCATCAGTCTTTCTTTCCAAGCAAGGAATGGGCCAGAAGCCTCTTAGCACAGCCCCAGCCCAAGCTTAATAAATATGTTGAACTGGTGAATGGAATAAACATGTGGATGAAGTAGGGGTGCTTCAGGCAGGTCCTATGTATTAGATGGTAAATGACAGGAGTGCTCAGAGTTGTCTGAACAATCTTCTCCATGGAATCTAACAGTTCCTGACATGAGTGGCTTCTTTGTATATGAAGAAGTTTCTCAAACTGTAGGCTACACCAGAATCACTTGGGGGGTTTAATTAAAATACTGATGGCTGGGCTCCTCTCCTAGAGTTTTTGATTCAGTAGATCTGGGGTGGGGGACCCCACAATGTGCCCTTCTAACAAGCTCCCAGGTGGTGCTAATGTTGCCGGGTTGGGCACCACACTCCGAGAACCACTAAAGGAAACCATTGCCCAGACGTATCAGAGGGGACGAATACACAAGCAGACGTCAGGACTTCTCATATCTGCTCATTTTAATAGCCCTTTGGTCACTGAACAGATGGACCGGACATGTTCTGAGTGCCCCCTCTGCTTGTGTCTCAGGGGCTGGAGCTGTGGCCTGGGCATTTGGTGTTTCTGGATGGAGGCAAACTTCTTGTCCTCTGTCTTTTCTGAAAAGTAGGGCAGCAGGCCACGAACTTGCTAGTGACACTACTGGTCCCCTCTTCTGTCTGGCTGACCTCTCTCTGTGCCCTTCCTTTCCAGACAATGCTCCCTGACTGACCCCAGTTCTCTCTTTTGACCTCATTGAACTCACATCCCTCCTAGAATTTCATCCCCTTCTAAAGAAACTGCAGGCAAGTGAGATCTGGGGAAGAAGGAATTTTAGAGGGGGGTACAGGGAGGTGGTAGGTAGTGTGTCCTTTTTTCTGGGACATGGGGTGGGGAGGCAGAGTGGCCAAGGTCCAGGGCCCTGCCCCCCATGGTCTCCTGCAGTCCAGTGGGTGCTCAGAACCAGTCTGGCACCAACTGGACTCTCCTCTCTCCATGGCAGTCATGTCTGCCAGCTCTGTGCCCTCTTCCCATTGGAGCTGGGCTCCCCTGGCCGGGGCTGCTGGGGTGTCAGGCTCACCAGGACATGGAAGCTGATCCGCTCACAGTGCTCCTGGCCAGAGGAGAGCAAGACAGGCCTGTGGGTGTATCGGTCCCCACCCTCATCCAGGTGGGCCCGGGGCATGTACCGCCTCTCATCCATGGTGGCGTTGTACTTGATGCCTGGAGGGACAGAGAGAACAAGGAAGCCATGGAGGTAGAGCCGCCTTCCCACCCAAGACACTCTTTTAAAATAGCCTCTGGGAAGTCTTCCTCCTCCAGGAAGCCTGCTGGATAGCTGGGAATGAACTGCTGCTCTCCCCAAACAGAGTGGGTGAGAAACTCCCATGCAGAAAGCAAGCCACGGAAGGAAGAAGGGGGAAAGGAAGGAACTGGAGAGCAGAGGGAGGTAGAAGGAGGAGAAGCGAAGATGGGACTGAGAGGGAAGGGAAAAGGGAGAGAGAAATGGAGGGGACAGTGAATTAGGCAGAAAAGAAGGAGACAGGATAGGGGCCAGTGTAAGCCTCTGGCTGGAGTCAGCACACCCCTGCCTCTCTGCCTTCATTTCCCTGGCCCCACCTTTGGCTCTGGGATTCCTGCCAGACCTGGGTCATAGCCTCTGGAGCTCACAGCTCCTACCCGCACTGAAGAGGGACTGGCGGGGCCCTTCCCTCCGGCTCCTCTCTAAGACTTTGTGCTGGGGTTTACGGCCTGCAGCGTCCTTTCTTTCAATGAGGATGATCTTTGGCTAATCCCGGGAAAGGCTCAACATCTCCTCCTGTATCCCAGCCAGCCCTCTAAGGGCTCCAGGCTCTGGTATCTTTTTCCCTTCATAGATGGAAATGGAAAGGGAAGGGCATGGGGCCTGCCTGTGCCTTTATCTTTCCCCTGGACCTCTTCTCTTCATCATCTGATCAGACCTCCTCCTGGGCCAATTCAGGGTCAGCCCAACTGGGTCATGGGCCCTGCAGACCCTGCAGCTGTCCCCTTTCCTGGGGTTGCCTGCACTCAGGGCTGTCGGGTGCAGGGGTCTGCCCCACCCTGGGGCAAGTAAGGGACCCTTGGGGGGAGCCTGCCCTGCTCAGACGCATGCCCACTCACGAGCAGTGACCACTGCCATTGGAACCTTCAGCTGCCTGACCCCCTGGTTCCCAGCTCCCTGCCTGCCGCACTCCTGGGCCCGACCGCTCCTCTGGGTCCAGGCTGACCACTTAGCTTCCATGCCCCACTTTGCGTCACTGCTCTCAGTCCCCGTTCCGATCCAAACTCTGCACCTCGACAGACTATTTCCTTGTTACCCCGCCTCTGCCTCTTGGCCACCCTTGCTCACTGCCATCCACCCCCAGGCATGACATCCTCTCTTTGCTTTTTGGAAGTAGAGCATCGAATGGGCATCTGGCTGTCATCACAGGAGGCTCGAGGAATGACCTGGGCTCACAACCCATTTCAACAAAAGCCCAGGCTCTGAAATGGAGCGATTGCAAGGTCAGTGGGAGGGGCAGCAGGGCGACTGGGGGAGCAGGGGAAGGGGAAGGGCCTGGTTTACCGACAGTGGCCGTTTGGAAATGGGGTGCCAGGAAGACAGGCGTGAAGCAGAGGAAGGCAGCCAGGCAGGTGGCGTCTCTGCCGCTGCGTTTGCAGTCCCTGTGGAAAATGTTGATCTTAGGTGGCTCAAAGTGGAGGCTGGCATTGATCTGAATCACGGGGCGAGCCCTGGAGAGAGAAAGAGACAGAGAGAGAGAGAGATTGAGAGAGAGTGAGTTGGGGTGGGGCAGGGGCTCAAGGCTGCTTTGCTGTGACCAAGGGGGAGAGGTAGAGAACCGGGTCGGGGAGGGGGGAGCAGAATCTGCAAAACCACCCATGCAAGGTGAAGTGGGGTGGGTGCAGAGAGGGGTAGAGTCTCCAGATGCCAAAGAGTTGGGCAAAAGTGTGCACAGGTGGATGTGAGGTGGGGAGCCTCAGTCCCCTAAGGCAGTCACTCAGCATCTCCCCAGGGACTGTACTTGCTGCAGACTATATTGGATTTCTCTTGTCTCCTTGGTCACGTTTACATCAGTGGCTGTACATTAGAATAATCTGGAGAGCTTTGAAAAATCCTGATGCCCAAGCTGCACCCCAAGCCAATTAAAGCAGTGTCCGGAGATAGGGGCAGGATTTCGGGCATCAATATTTTCAAAAGCAGTGCTTCTCAAACTTTAATATTTTTTTCAAATGCCCTGGGGCCATGTTAAAATGAAGATTCTGATCCAATAGGTCAGCAGAGATTTTGCATTTCTAATGAGGCTTTAGGTACTGTCCATGGATTACACTTTGAAGAGTAAGGCTTCCAAGAGCTGCAGGGGATTCCAACCTGCAGCCAAGTTAGAGAACTTGTTACTGTTTCACAGCTTCCCCATCCAGGTGGGTAAGGAAATTCAAATTTACTCCTATATTGGTCTAAGTCCAGCATAATTAGGGAAGGAAACTTAATGCCTTTCCAAACTGTGTATTCATATAAAAAGATACGTGTTGTGTGATTTTGATGTTTCAGAGTGTTAACATGATTATCTGTGCTAACACTGTTCTTAGATTCGAGGGCGAATGGTACCTCCTCTGTGCCGTGGGGGGAAAAGGGTGGATTTGAATCCTGGCTCTCTCAGTTTCTCACTGGTCCTTGTGCAGGTCAAACAACCAACCCGAGGAGGAATTGTGAAAATCAAAATCAAAGGAGGTGACGAGTGAGGACCCTTGAAAGTGCAGAGTGCTGTGCAGACATAAGAGGCTACAGCAGTGGTTCTCAAACTTGCTGCCCATTGGAGCTACCTGGGGAGTTTTAGACAATTACTGGTGCCCAGGCTCTGCTCCTGGAGATTCTGCTTTAATTGGTCCTCAATTTAATTGTGATACAGTTTTGGCAACGAAAGTTTTAAAAACTTCCCAGGTGATTTTAATGGGCAGTCATGTTTGAGAACCATGGAGCTTTGTAACCAAGAGTCAAGGATTAGCAAACGATTATGATTCTTGAATCATTACATAGATGCTTTTCTTACTTTCTCGTATACTGTAAAATAACCAAAGGAAATGCCTGAAGTTACTGATCTGTAACTCAGCTGCCTTGATTTTTGATAATGATTGTGTACTATATAACCCATTTCTTATGATTGTAAAAACCTCGTGACTGGCCCCACTTATAACCCCTTTATCTTCTTTTACAACTTTAGAGTCTTATGATCACAAAGACAGCCCTTAATGCTTATTAATGAAGGAACTTGAGTCATCCCAGAACTCTCCCCAATTCCTAAACTATCTTACTAGACAAAACTAGTATATAATCAATCTGTGCATGCTCAATAATTAGATCATCTCTAGCTTTCTCATCTCGAGCCATTGTGCTCATTATCCTAAAGCCCGCCCATCTTTTGAAACTATAAAACTATTAGAGTTACTGCAGTTCAGGGAGACAGATATTTAGGCTATTAGGCCATCTGATCTCCTGCTTCACACCTAGCAATACACTTTTTCTCTTTTTGAAACCCGGGTGTCTCAGAAATTGGTCATTTGAATGCATCAGTTAGAGAAACCCACCCCTCTACCCCTCCTCTTTGCTTTTGATAGGTATCAATTTGACCAGAGGGCTCTGGCTCACAGTTTCATCCCTGTTTAGGGGTCTTAAGATCTAGACCTCAAAAGCTGGAGCTTGATCAAATCCTTTCAGAAGACTGATTCTTTTGCACGGTGCGTGAGCATATCTTGTCTCCTGTAAAGGACTTAGTTTATGTGTCACCCCCAAAACCTGCTAGGGCCATGTCTATCCCCTCTGGGTTCTGGTCACCCAACTTGGTGTAACTATGAATCCAATATTGCAAAAATCTTTACCTTGGCTTTAAAGCCCCAGCTTTACCTAAGCACCCTCAGTTGTGAGGCAGACCATGTCTGTGTCCTGGTGGAGCTGGACTGCAGAGACACTGGCTTCCCCAGTAATGCCTAGAGGGGGCAGGGGATACCACTTGGAAGTGTGGGGAAGCTGGTGCTTTGGCCATGGAAAATGGAGGATAAAGGAGCCCTCCCTCCTGCCCCCTCCCTACAATGCACTGTTGCAAGAAGCAGAGATGTTGTAGCACTTCTCCGGAGACATCCTGGGGTATTGAGCAAGCAGCTTCATTTACGGAGAAGCTGTGCCTAATCTAGTAAGGCACTCCTGTGTATCTGTTCTTCTTTCCTGCTTCAGTGCCCTTTTTCTCTTAGTTGCTTCTCAATCCCCAAAGTATTAACACTGAACTTTTTGCCTCTGGCTCTTCTAGGGAACCCATTCCCAGACACTTCCCCAAATGAATTGTAATATTGAGGACTGGGACCATATCCTCTCTTTCCTTATTACCCCTGTGACGTCATGTTATATCTCTGTTTAATGTCTTTTGAAAGTTGTATGAAAAATGTGATTGCATTTATATAGAAGGGAAAAAGGATTGAAAGGAAATATGCCAAAATGCTACTAGAGCTCACGTTAAGGTGAGGGGACTCTGGACAGGTTTTTAATTTATTTTACAAATTTTCTTTCCATTTTTATATTTACGACAAAAACCAACATTTATGAAGAAGAGATCAAATTAATTTTTTTGGCTAAAAAAAACAAAAAAAACCCAGCCAATATGTGGTAAGATATGTGGACTCTTTCAGAAAGCAGTTTATATCACAGGCATGTTTTATTTTTATGTTTTTAGCTTTAGGCTGTTGCTAAAAGGAGACCCTAAGTGCAGATGTATGTGAAATATTTGATGGGGTGCTGCAGAAATGAGGCCCTGAAAAAAGGAAATAAGAGGTCAGAGGGGGTGGGTGGAAAGAAATTTTCTGTATTGTATAAACATTCTTTCACACCAGGGGAGAAGGCAAATCTTCCCAGCTGGTAAGAATATGCTCAGTCTGTCCCTCTAATTAGCTTGAGAAGCTGAAGTAGAAGAAATCCAAGACTTTTACGACAAATTCTAAGAGGGCCTTTTTGATACCAGGTTGGTCTAAAATCCTAGCATTCCATTGAGAAAAAGGACTTGGACTCCAAGATAACCTACAGTGATTCTATAAAAAGGAAATTGCAATTACAGTGGGTTAAGGGCAGGGTGAGTTTTGCTGATGATGGTCAAAGGCAAGGAACAAAGATCTGAACCTTGGAACTTCAGCCCTGCACCCTCAGGAGAGCCCAAGCGTCAAGTAAAGTTGGGAGACCAACCACAAGATCACGGCGTTGCCAAACGCTCCCACCGCTAGGTCGACAAGCCCATCTTCATTGAGGTCCAGCTGCCCGTGGATACTGCAGCCAAAATACTGAAGGCCAGAGGCCAGCTCCGAGGCGGCGATTCTCTGCAGGGGGACGGAGAGGAAAAGCTGGCCATGCGGACTGCCAGGATGGGGCGGGGCAGGGCAGGGCAGGGCAAGTGAGACCCTAAGAGGAGGATACACCTGGGAGCCATGGAGAGAGAAGGTTGAAACCATCCAGGAGCTTCCTTAGTGTAAAACTACCTCCTCTCTTGGCCTGCACAACACCTGCAATTCCTACCGTTCTTTTGGGTTACAATAGTGCCTCAAAGTGGTTCCCCACGCAGGGTACACATATGCTACTCGGCAGGGTTAATATAGGAGCCCGTCTAAGCCCTGCGTTTTTATTAGACCTTCTTAGTGATAAACTATGTAGTAAAAATTAATAACTTGGAGGGGATGGGGCCTGGGCCAGTTTTGAGGTGGGCAAGCTTGAAGGGAAAGGTTATGGCATAAAGCATTTCCAGAGAAGAACAAGCCCAATTGTTTTTCACTTGCAGCCAAC
>PVIY010040790.1:0-22068 GCA_004026745.1 Myrmecophaga tridactyla | reverse complement strand
ATCTTAAATATATCATACCACTGCCTTCTCCCCTCCATAGTGCCAGTTGAGTAGTTTGAACTCAGTCTTATGTGAGTACCCTCGTATATAGCAGATTTTCTCTTGATGCTTTCAGGATTTTCTGCTTCTCTTCAACATTTAACAGACTGATTAGTATGTGTTTTGGGGAAGACCTGTTTGGGTTTATTCTATTTGGAGTTTGTTGAGCTTCTTTGACTTACATATTTATGTCCTTTATAAGGATTGGGAAGTTTTCCCTCATTATATCCTCAATTACTCTTCCTAGCCCTTTACTCTTCTCTTCTCCTTCTGGGACACCAATGATTCATATATTTGTATGCTTTGTTTTGTCCATCATTTCCCTGAGATCCAATTCAAATTTTTCCATCTTTTTTGCTATATATTGTTTTTACTGTTTGAAATCATTTGTCCTATCTTCTAGTTCGCTTATTCTTTTTTCTGCCTCTTCAAATTTGCTGTTGTGTCTCTAGTATACTTTTTATTTAGTCTGCAGGATCTTTAGTCTCTGTGATATCTGCTGTTTTTCTATTTATTCTTTCTAATTCCTCTTTGTGCTCTTCTAGTGTCTTCTTGAGCTCCTTTATGTCATTAGCCATCCCATTGATTTTAAGTTAGTAGAGTTATATGAACATCTTTGATTAGTTGTTCCAATGTCTGTGTCTCCTCTGGTGTTTTGTGTCATTAGCCTGGGCTATAGTTTGCATCTTGATATGCTTAGTGATCTTCTGTTGTCTTTGCAGCATATAAATATCTTGATTGGTTTACTTTGGAAGTTGATTTCCTTCAGTAATCTAAAGCCTTGTATTTGTGGGATGGATGTGGAGCAGGATACAGGGTGTGGGGTGGGGCACAACAGTGTGGTGATGTGTTGCAGTGCAGGTATAGCTGCAGGTTGGGGGTGCTACGCTGGTACTTGTGAGCATGGGTACCCAGTGTTGGGGAGGATGTGGCTGTGCTTGTGCAAGGATCTGGGGGATGGGGCCCTGGTATGCACTGTTTCAAGGCATGTGGCCTTTTGTGCGCATGCGCAGAGCTCAGAGCAGCAGGTCAGCATTGTGCCCATGTGGGCTGGGAGTGGATGTGGCCTGGCTTCACAGGTCAGTGCTTGCCCAAAGCTGAGGGGGTGTGACTGGGTTTCATGCTCATGTGCAGATCTGGAAGGGCTGTAAACTGATGTACACATATGCAGAGCTGGGGTGGGGGGACGAGTGTAGGCTGGAGCTTGCACGACTGTATGGGCTGGGGGCTTGGAGGTAAGCACCTGCAACCTCTGAGCTGGCAACTATCTGCAGGGGGCGGGGACTGGGAGGCAGGTTTCAGCAGGGGTGGAGCAATACTGCATTTTTGCTGGAGAGGTGGGTTGGGCTGGGGTAGATATGTGTATGCTTGGAGTGGGGTTGTGTGGCAGGTACATGTGCAAGGGGTTGGTGGCTCGGGGGCTCTTGGGGCACGGGATGGGGGGGTGGGTGATGGGGTTCAGGTGCAAGAAGTGAGGGGTGAGTCGCAGTCACGCGGCTGTGATGGTGAAGGTAGCACATTCAAGGACTGCAGCTTGGCTTACTTTCTAGTCCCAGTCTCCCCATCCATGCACTCTTAAGGGCTTGTGGCTTCTGCATTAGGCTGTTTGCACCAGTTGGGCAGTCTCCAGTTCTCTGCTTCTCAGTTCCTCAGCTTTTGCAACCAAGGTCGCCCTATATGGTGCAGAAGACTCTCCCCAGTCACTTCACCCTGAAAACGCTGACTCCGTCACCCTCCCATCCCTTCTCTAGCTGTTCCTTGGAGCAGGGTTGAACTTGAGCTATTCTATTCTGCCATCTGTCCGGAACTGCATGTTTAGTTTTATAAGAAACTGACAAACTGTTTTCTAGAGTAGCTGTACCATTTTACAGTCCTCTAATTGATTTTCTCCACATCCTTGCCAGCATTTGGTGGTGTCATTATTTTTTTTTTGTTAGCCATTCTTCATAGGTGTGTAGTGATATCTCTGTGGTTTTAATTTGTATGGTAGATAATGATGTACATTTTTCATGTGCTTGTTTGCCATCTGTCTATACTCTTTCATATGTCTGTTCACATCTTTCCCCCATTTTCTAACTGTTGAATTCTAAAAATTCTTTATATAGTCTAGATACTAATTTTTTTAAGGATATGTAGTTTGCAACTATTTATTCAATCTATAGCTTGTCTTTATATCCTTTTCACATGGGCTTTCATAGAACACGTTTTTAATTTTTATGAATTCAGTTTTATAAGTTTTTCCTGTAGGTTGTACCCTTGGTGTCAAGTCTATTCCTAGATGATGAAGATTGTTTTTTCAAAAAGTTTTACGTTTGACATTTAAGTCCATGATTAATTTTAAAATGCTGGTTTTTTTCCTCCCATGGATATCCAATTACTCTAGCACCATTTATTGAAAAAGCTATCCTTCCTCCATTGAACTGCCTTTGCGTCTTTGTCACAAATCAGTTGGCTGCACTTGTGTGGGTCTACCTGCTCAGTTTCTAATACCTAAGTCAGGTTCTTCCCACAGTTCCACATGGCTCCAATTGTTTGTTTGTTTATTTATTTATTTATTTAATACTCAGTGTTGTTTTATTCCTGGGGTGAACAAGATAGTTTTTTTTTCACTTTTTAAATTGTGAAATATAACATATATACAAAAACAACAAATTTCCAAGGCCATTTTAACAAGTAGTTATACAACAGCTTTTTAAGTTTAGTATGGGTTACAGTTCCACAATTTTTTGTTTTTTCTTCTTTCTGTTCCAAGGCATTGGAAACCAACAGAAATATCAATATGATTCAGCAGTCATACTCATCTGCCAAATCCTATCTTCTCTGTTATACTCCTCCTTCTCTTTAAATAACATATACATGAAAGCAATAAATTTCAAAGCACATTGCAACAATTAGTTGTAGAACAGATTTCAGTGTTTGGTATGGTTACAGTTCCACAATTTTAGGTTTTTATTTTAGCTGTTCTAAGGTACTGGAGGCTAAAAGAAATATTAGTATAATGATTCAGCACTCATTTGTTAAAACCCAACCTTCTCTGTATAACTCTACAATCATCTTTGATCTTTTTTCCACTCTTTAGGGGTATTTGGGCCATGCCCATTCTAACTTTTTCATGTTGGGAAGGGGCTGTCAATAATATGGGATGGGGGATGGAACTAGTTGATGTTCTGGAGAGGCTGGGCCCTCTAGGTTTCAGGACTTACCTGGTCCAGGGACCCATCTGGAGGTTGTAGCTTTTGGAAAGTTACCCTAGTGCGTGGAACCTTTATAGAATCTTATATAATGCCCTAGGTATTCTTTAGAATTGCAGGGGGCTGGAAAATTATGATGGGTAGCAATTTCTAACTGAAGCGCATGTAAGAGTGACTTCCAGTGTAGCCTCTCGACTCTATTTGAACTCTCACAGCCACTGACACTCTGTTACACTTCTTTTCCCCCTTTTTGTCAGGATGCCATTGTTGATCCCATGATGCCAGGGCCAGGTTCATCCTGGGGGTCTTCACCCATGCTGCCAGGGAAAACTTTCATCCCTGGATGTCATGTCCCATGTAGGGGGGAGGGCTATGGTTTCACTTGCAGAGTTGGGCTTAGAGAGAGAGAAAGGCCATATCTGAGCAACAAAAGAGGTCCTCTGGAGGTGATTCTTAGGCACATTTATAGGTAGGCTAAGCTTCTCCACTATGTACATAAGGTTTACAAGAGTAAGCCTCAAGATCAAAGGCTTGGCCTATTGATTTGGGTGTTCTTAATGTTTGAAACCTCTCAGCTACTGAAACTTGATTTTGTCTCATTTTTCTTCTTTCCCTTTTGGTCAAGAAGGCTTTCTCAATCCCATGATGTTGGGTCCTGGCTCATCCCTGGGAGTCATGTCCCATGCTGCCAGGGAGATTTACACCCCTGGGAGTCATGTTCCACATAGTGGGGAGGGCAGTGAGTTCACCTGCTGTGGCTCCAATTTTAAAGTGGACCTTTATCCATGCTTACTTATCTTCAAGATGATAACAGGGTCAACAAATAGATTTCCCCTCTCTAAAATTACATTCTCTCTCACAAATAAGTAAATATAATGTAAGCAGCCAATGACCCTACTCCTTCTATGAGAGGCAGTATTGAGTTGAACACTCAGTCAGAAATGAAAGTACAGGGTTCTATCTCTGTGACATTAGTCAAGTCACAACGTTCAACTTTTTCCTTTAAATTAGGAGAGTACTCTTATTACCATGATAATCAAATGTCATGAGAGTACTTTATAAACTATGAATTGCTCTTTGGTTGTTATTTATTAGTACAGATTTAAAGCTGGTTTGCTTCATAATGGAAATGAGCTTTGCTACAGCATAAAACCAGGGCACCCTTTGGCTCTCCCCTCTTCAGAGCTCCCCCCTCTGGACCTCAGTTTGCAGCTTCTAAATCCAGTCTGGCTATTATACCATGGGTGTCTGTCTCTTGGTCCTAAACTTACACCAATCAGGGAATTAAATGATTGCTTTGTAAACCAGGCACCAAGCCACTAGTTTACATTAGGGGATTCTGTCCCATATCCAAAGCTACTCTCTTCCCAGGATCAGACATTGGGAAGACAAAAGTCATCAGAAAGATGTGGATATGGATTCAGAGCAGAGGCAAACTCTCTTGAGATATTTTTGACCTGGGGCTAAACCTCATTCAGTATTCTCCTTCATAATTGGGAGTACCCACATAGGGGATTGTTCATTTTCTCCAGATTTAAGGACCTACTTGATTTAAGGACCTACATACCACCAGTTCTGTCTCTTCAGCCTGCCATGGTTTGGATTTTGTGGACCAGTCTCCCATAAACTACACCACCCCACTTTGTCTTAGCCTAACACCAGTATGTTTACAGTCAAGTCTTATTTTGTTCATGGAGATATTTGGCCTAAAATGTGTTTGTATATATGGTGACCTCATTCAGCATATGTTGACTTTATTAGAAAACTTAATGTTCTGCCAAGATTCATCACTCCTTAGTTCCAAGGGAACTCTATGATGGATGAGGTCCACCCTGGCTATCTACCAATCCCTCAGCACAATAGGTTGGTAATATATTTTATATCTCTCCCATCCCCTACGATTTCTTAGTTTCATTCTTGGTTTTTATCAGTCTTTTAGAACACTCAGATAAGTCACTGGGTCCCAGTATTATTGGTTTCTCCCCTATTGACTAGATCCCCAACACCCCATGCGCTTTCTTATACTTCATTTACCAACTGTACGGTAAAGAGTATTTGTATGTGGATTCTTCTCAGATTCCTTCTAATAAAGACCAAAGCAAATACTGACTGGGGATTTTCATATATGAAAAATATCTTAGTGCAAAGCTGCTATGATGTAATGTGAAAAATGTATTGGCCCTGGGACCAGGATGGGGAGGTAAGTGTTTATGTGATGGAAAGTAGAAATGAAGGAAAAGGAAGAACAAGCATCACTTTATGTACCTGCCTTCCCTTCCATCAAGCAGTCTCTTCAGGTGACCAAGAGTCTCAAGTTCGGGGTTTGTGTCTCAGCTCTGCCACTTTTTAAATGTATGACCTTGGGTAAACCATAGACTGTCATTGATAAAAGTCAGGGTAATATATACTTCATAGTCTTTCTGAGGAATGAATGGGAAAAAGCAATAAAGTATTTTATATATAAGAAAGCACTGTACAAAAGTATTATCATAGTAGAGCATGCCTTGTATGTTTTAAATTCAAATACACCAAGAATTGAGAAATGGGAAAGTTCATGTGGCCTAGAAGAGTTCAGAGAAGCTTAACCAAAAGTAGAATTGGGATTGGGTCTTTAAGGTGTACTCTTGAGCTGATCAGGAATGGGAAGAGTAACATTCAAGGAAAGGAGTACAGCATGAGCAAAGGTCTGTAGGGCTGGGTGAGCACAGGGCTTTGACATCAGTAACTCTGCCAAGGCTAGATGGCCGGACAGGATGTGAAGGGTCTAGATTTAAAGTGGTAGCAGCATCTCTCTCCAGCCAACACAACAAGCAAACACACCGCCCTCCCTGTCTGTACTTGGGACATGACTCCCAGGGGTGTGGACCTTCCTGGAAACGTGGGACAGAAATCCTGGAATGAGCTGGGACTCAGCATCAAGGGATTGAGAAAACTTTCTCGACCAAAAGGGGGAAGGGCTAAATGAGACAAAATAAAGCGTCAATGGCTGAGAGATTCTGAACAGAGTTGAGAGGTTATCCTGGAGGTTATTCTTACACATTAAATAGATATTACCTTGTTAGTCAAGATGTAATGGAGAGGCTGGAGGGAAGTGCCTGAAAATGTAGAGCTGTGTTCCAGTAGCCATGTTTCTTGAAGATGATTGTATAATGATATAGCTTTCACAATGTGACTGTGTGATTGTGAAAACCTTGTGTCTGATGCTCCTTTTATCTCCCTTATCAACAGACAAGTAAAACATATGGAATAAAAATAAATAATAGGGGGAACAAATGTTAAAATAAATTTAGTAGATTGAAATGCTAGTGATCAATAAAGGGAGGGATAAGGGGTATGGTATGTATGAATTTTTTTCTGTTGTCTTTTTCTGAATTGATGCAAATGTTCTTAGAAATGATCATGATGATGAATATGCAACTATGTGATGATATTTTGAATTACTGGTTATATATGTAGAATGGAATGACCAAATGTTAAGAATGTTTGAATTTGTTGTTATATTTTTAAAAAATTAAAAAATTAATTAAAAAATAAAGTGGTGGCAACAGAGAGGAAAAGGACAACTGAGTGATGAGCTCCACTTATGAAAAATGAACAGAATGTGGTGACTGGTTTAATAGTGATAACTAAAGACAGGAAGAAAAGATACCTAAAAGAATTTGAGCCTAGAGTGTCACAGTAGGAACTGAGGGATGGGAATGACTGACAAATGGGTGAGTTAGTAGGGGGCACCAATGAAGAAGATAATAAATTTGATTGTAGACAAGCTGAGTTCTGGATTTTAGCTGATAGGCAGGATAGCATTTCCCCCTCACACTGCAATATTTTAGTCATTCTGTGACAGTTCAGTTACAGTATGAACATGAAAAGGATTTAAAACCAATGTTATGAGATGCTTAGAACACTACACAGAGGACCCATTCTTGGATTCACCTGAGGAGACTAATTGGACTCTGGTCTCTAGAACCATTTATCACTAGTGAACTTGGGAGAGATTTCCTAACCTTTACCTTGGTAAGCAAATTCTTCCTTTTGCTTTATTTTAGTGGCTAAGGGGAGGGTAGCTTCTCTTTACGAATAGGACTGTGTGATCATGGGGTAATATGCAAAACTATGTGATGATACTGTCAGCCAGTGATTGTATAGTCTGTATGGTTTGTGTGATGTGTGAATATATATTTTTAAAAAGGCTATTGCAACATTCTTCCATAGGAAAAAAACCTTTTTATAATATGCAAAAACAAACAAACAAAAAACAACAAAGGATAGAAAGAATTTTCAAAGAAATATTGGAAGAAATCTACAGAAATTTGAAGAAAGACATGAATATATACATTCAAGAAGGCAAAAAACACCAAACAGGATAAACTTCATGAGAAAGACATCAAGACATACTGTAGTCAAACTGTCCATTGCCAAGGACAAAGAAGGTTCTAAAAGCTCATGAGAAAAGCAATGAGTTATATATAAGGGAATTCTAATAAGATTGAATCCTAATTTCCTATTTGAAGCCTTGGAGGCAAGAAGACAGTGAAATAAAATATGTAAAGTACTGAAAGAAAAAATTGCAAACCAGTAATTTTTTATCTGAAGAGACTATCTTTCAAAAATAATGGACAGATTAAGACATTCCAACATTTCAAAAGGCCGAGGGAGTTCATCACCACAAAACATGCCCTTCAAGTAGTGCTAAATGGACTTCTTCACACAGAAAGGAAAGGATGCTAAGCAGGGGATCAAAACAGCACAATGAAATAAAAACCTCTTGTAAAAGTAGCCATATGGCATTAAAAATGACAATGCTATTATATTGTATGTTTTGGGAAATTACTCCACATCTTACATTTTATAGGTCTTATAATTCAAATGCATAAAAAGCAATGGTAAATTTTTGTTTTGGACATATCATATATAAAGATGTAATTTGTAACAAGTAAAACAAAAAGGTGGGTGGAGAGAGGAGTATAAGAACAGTGTATGTGTGTGCTATTAAAATTAAGTTCATATATATATATATATATAAAAGAATAGGACTATGACGCATGAGAAGGGCTGGGTCTTCCATGAACTTTTTTTTTTTTTTAATTTGTATATGGGCAGGAGGCACCAGGGATCGAACTCCAGGCCTCCAGCACGGCAGGTCGGAGCTCTGCCTGCTGAGCCACGGCAGCTGCCCTTCCATGAACTTTTAACAGATAAGTCATTCACTGATCAAGTGGGCATAAGGCAATCCAGTTGAGGCTGGTGCAGGTTCAATTTCTTCTCAGATTTCCCCATTCTATTTGAAGAACTTTCTAGCAGTGTCAAGTATATAAATAATATTTGGAAGTTCCACTATTTGACACATGAGAACTTTAAAATACCTTATGCTCATCTATTCAACTTTGTTCTGGCCTGGTAGATATGATTTGATGGGTTGTAGATTTATATGGTGATAGGACCTTTATTTTAAGTCCATGGAATTCTTTAGGTGGCATTTCCTCATCTGTGAGACAAGAGGCATGCCTAGATAACCATGGTCTGGCCACTTCAAAATTCTCTGAGGTGCAGAAGTGTGGTGTACTTTTGGGGCTTAAGTGTGGATTCAAATTCCATCCACCACCACTAGATGTCACAGTTGCTAATGAACTAGCTGTAGGTCGGTACCTTTGTTTTCTCTAGGGACAGCAGGATCCTAAGTGTAAAAAATAAACAAAATCTCCTTATTTTAATGAGTACAACAAACATTTATTGAAACTATATATAAGCCAAGCACTAATGCCAGGTGCTGTGGATGAAAAGGACCATCATGCCCTCATACAGTCTAGTTGGAGGGGAGATGCATGGAAACAACCATATACCAATGGTCCAGTAACAACCAACATTAAGCCAAGGATGTAACTCTCAATAATATATCAACATCTCATTAAACCACTCTTCTTAAAGTAGAACACTGCTTCCTGGGGACTGAATCCCTGGGTTAGCTCCCCCAGCAGACGTTCCTATTGCATCCTGTATCTAATGCTTTGCTGTAACACTCACTTTATGGCAGCCTTTCCTGTTACACCATAAGCTCTGAGGGCGGGGCCCACGTATTTCCTTGTAGTGCTGCATTCCCAGTGTTAGTAATAATGGCAACAGCAACACCCCCCCGCCCCAGGATGGTCCTGGTTTATACCAGGCACTTTATTAAAAGTGAATTTTATTTAAAAATTTCCAAAATTTATGCTCTATATCCATCAAGCAATGATTCCGTTTTCCACTTCCCCCATTTCCTGGTAATCTCTAACCTATCTGTCTATGAATTTCCTATTTCTTGATATTTCATATCAGTGAAATCATGGCGAATTTGTCCTTACGTGTCTTGCTTATTTCTCTCAGCATAATGTGTCAGGTGCTATGCTAAACTCTTTACATTCACCCAACAACCCTAGGTCACTAACATGGCCCCCATTTTACAGATGAGGAAAGTGGGGCTCCACAGTAATATGCGGCAGAGCCAAGAACCCAGGTCTTATCCACTTGAGTCATTTTTCAAGAACTCCCATAATTTGATGCTAGCCCACCCATCCAACTTAATTTACCATTCTTTTTTTCAGGCAAACAATCCCACTCATTTTGTTTTGAGCATATAATATGCTCATTACCATTCCAAAACTTCACTCATCTTTTCTTCTCATCCTCTGCTATTTGTCTAGATCACTGGTTGTCAAATTACTATTCAGTTGGTTTAACAAAATCAATAGTGTACTCCATTAGAATGACAATTGTAAACATTTGTTCCCAAATTTGTTTTTCTAAAGGCTTATCCTTCATGGAACAACTGTTAGGACTGCCTGTAGGCATCTCTTACAACATCTATTCAAAGCTGAGAAAAATTCCTAATAATATATAATTTGTTTTCTACTTTCAAACTCCTCACATACCACGTTTTATTCAATTAAATACAGTATGGATTTCAAATGGTGTTGGAGTGTTGGCTGGTCCTCTCTCAGTGACAGCACTAGCAATTTTTTTCACTCAGTTCTTGGTTACCATATATCAGGAACTTCAAAGAACTTGGCAGAGCTGCCGGAATTGCCTCCTGCTGGAGAAAACTTGTCTTCATTCTTTTTCATTTTTTACCTTTTTTCCTCCCTTCTGAGGGGGATTCTGCACAGGTATCTGTCTGCTCAAGTTCGGTGTCAGAAATCTTCCCTGACTCTCTGTCCTCCAATCCAGCTTCTGCTTGACTAGGACTCAGATTTCTCTTTCCTTGTGTGCCGGTGCCTGTAAACTATTGGCGTGATAGTAGTGATTCTGCAGTGCATAGGATATGCACTGAATATTTAACCGCCTTCTCTCAACCTCCTTCCACCTATCTTCTGTCATCTTTCTCTTGATCTGCTTCTCAAGCTTTTTTCCCCACATATTCAGCTTAGGTCTGGATCCGATAGCTTTCTGCATATCTGCTGGTATTGACAGCAATCCGTATTTGCTCAGGCTGGCTCAGAGAAACAAATGCTGATGTGTCATCAATCTATGATATCTGAGTTTTACCAAAGGCATGGAAAAGCTGGTAAAGGTCACTCATTTTCCATTCTTTGGGGAATGTCACATGGAGTATATGATCCCGTTTAGGTTGCAAGTCTGTTCCTTCCAAGTTTAGATATGGGATATCCATGACCCTCATAAGAAGTAACTTATTTAAAAAAGGTTCAGTGAGTTTTTATCTGGCAGATACGTGAATTTTTGGAGGACTTAGAAAAGAACCTCCTGTGATAAAAGTATATTTTGCCTCGTGGAGCTGTTCAGAAGCTATGTCATAACTTGGAAAACCTTCTACACTTTCAACTTCAGGAGAATTGAAAGGAATTTCTTTTAACTGCTTTTCCAATTCTGCAAGAGTTGTATTATTAACTATATCCTTTAAAGGTTTGTACTGGCCATCAATTTAGTATCCAAGAGTCTGGGGAAGACACGTCATCTCCTTAAACTCATTTAAGTCTGCAGGCAGTGGGCAGTAGAACTGGTGAACTGTGTGCATAATATCCAAGAGCATATTGAATCCAATAACAAGTTTTTCCGAATTAGCAATGTCATGAATGACTCTAGAAAATCCCACAGCATCTTCAGTTCCTCCTGTTCTTTAGCATGTTTTTGCTCCTCTTCTTCTGTGCTCTTCTTCATTTACTTTACTTACAACTATATACTGCTCTTTCTTTTCAGTTTCTAAAGTCTCAACATGAATGTCTTTGGGATACTTCTAGCTCAACATCTGATAAGTTAGCTTTCTTTGGAACCCAGCTCAAAATCCAAGTTCTTGCCTTCTTTACTTTGTAATAAATCTTCTGTTTTCTCTACCACTCAGTCAGTAAATTTCTTTTGATCCTCAGGAATCGTCATTCTGAAGGTTAGGAGATACATATGATAGAGATCCTGCACCATTGGATTGTAAATGTTTTTCATCATACTTCTCTCTTAACTGCCTTTCTTCTTACTGATTTAAATATGGAATTCAATTGTAAAAACCTTTATTAAAATCAAATCCTTGGCTTGCTAGAAAGTCAGTGCTTGACCTCTGACAAACAAATTTGACATCTGGTAAGGATCTATTGAAGGGTTTGGGGAAAAAGTAGAAGTTAAAAATGACTTCGTTATGTACTTTGAATCTGTATAGTCATACTTAAAAGTGCAAAGGTCCCCTTTTGAGAAAAAGGAGAGAGATGCAGAATCATGACACACGGACGAGAGAACCACAGAGTCCACCAGCCAGTGACTTTTGGAGATAAAGAAGGAAAACACCTCCCGGGGAGCTTCATGAAGCAAGAGGCCTGGAGAGAAAGCTAGCAGACACCGCCATGTTTGCAACGTGCCCTTCCAGCTGAGAAAGGAACGCTGAACGTCATCGGCCTTTTTGAACCAAGGAAAAGTCCTGAAGATGTGAGTCATTACGAACAGCTCAGGGAGAAGGAAAAGCAAGGTTTTTTCAGGTCCATGAAAAAGAAAAAGAAGAAATATCAAACAGTACCCAATTCTAATGGCCCAGATCTTCTAATATTACAGAAAGCCATTCACTCTGCTGGCCCCCCAAGCAGTGGATCAGAGGAGTGGCATCCGGAAAAGATCTCAGATCTACAGGCACAAAGCCAGCCATTACAATCACTATGCAAACTATTACACCTCTGTTCAGCCACAAGTCATCCAGCTTCCTCAGATCCCCACTTTCAGCCCTTAACAAGCCAAAAATTCCTTCCCAGAAATTTGTATTCACCCCATGAACCAGGCCACTAGTGGGAGCAGTAACATCCGGCAGGTGCCCACACCAAAGGGCCAGCCAGCTCTTTAGCTGCCAGGTCAGATGGACACTGGTTGGCACGTGTCCTCTGTGACCAGGAGTGCCAAGAGAACAAATCTATCACGAATGCCACACCTGAACGATTTAAAAGAAACAGCCTTGTAATTTGTGCGTGGGGTAGGGAAGGGGCAGGAGACAGCCAGTTGGGAGGAGAGAGGGATAGGGAAGGGAGGGAAAGGGGCTGCGTCAGAGTGGTAAGCCAGTCTTTTCAACTTTATGAGGGTGTGTGCAGTATTGTATGAATGGGGCCGTCTGGCATGTCACGGCCACCAGTGCTAGTCAGGGATCTTAGATCTTAGTCTTGTGTGAGAGTGGATAGGTGTGTCAACAAGGAAGAAATTCTTGCCAGTTTCTCCCCTTCACATTCCAGCCTTAGTGCCATTTCTGTTGAACTTGGGAAAGCCAGGACGTGCCTTCTATCCCTTTTCCCAAGGGATAGAAAACTATGTCTCATCCAAGTCTCTTACCACACATTTTTTTCTGCCTAGGCTAAATCAGGGTGTGTTGTAGTCCAACAGCAGCCCTTCAAAGGGTTAGGAGATGAGCTGTATGTCTTAAATTCTTTTCTAAACTCCCATATTTGACAGGATTTGTAACATTTATAATTAATATTGTAATGCTATAATCTTACATTTTATGTTATAATGTAATTTTGAGTTGTTTGGAACACTGTGAAGCAGCAGGACAGCTACAGTAGTTTCTATAAAAACTAAACAGTAATATTTATATATTGCATCGGGAGTATTTTATTCTACATATAAATGTGTATATACGGTAAATGTTTTATAAATATATTCATTTAGAGAAACTATCATTATGACACTATCTGCCATATTTTTATACATTTGTGATATGAAGTATTATACTTCTACTAAAGGGAGTTGAATTGTGGCTACATGGGACTATAACAGTATGAACTCTGTTCAACTTTCAGGCCCCAGCAGTAGCCCTCTAGACATGATCCTTGGTAGCAGATGAAATGTAGCATCTACTTCCAAATCTTCAGGAGAAAAGAGTAGGATAGACTAGGGAGAACTGCAGCATGCCTCATCTCAGTCCTCGCATAGTTTAGGTCCTGATCGTGTCCAGGGATGTTAGTTGCACATGAGGGGGAAATAAATCAAGGTGTTACTCATGGGTCTTTGTAAAGAGAATGTTCTTTTCTACTTAGCATTAGTCTAAAGTATAGACCAAAAATTTGCCAGTTAGCGTTTCAGTTGTAAGGTTTTAGGAGGCCCCTGTCTGCAGATCATGCAGACCAGCTCTATGCTTCTAAATACTGTCTACTGCATAGGAGACCCTTAGCTGGTGGAATGTGAAATACATGTGTGGCATTTATATTTTTAATGCTTTTTTTTTGGATTATTGTTGTTTCCAATATATTTAAAAGGCTCCTGAAGCAATTCCAGATGTAGAGAAAATTGCTATATCCATCTTTTCTTCTTGGGACTGTTACCATGCATACCTATATGTGTCGCACTGTTGACGAGATATATACATGTGAGATATATAAGTACTGAAGGAACAGTGCTTATCTTTCCCACATTTGATCTCTTTCAGCTCCCAAGTTATTCCCAAGTGTCACCAAGGCCTTTGGCCACAAGTGTTATACCCATGTGTCACTGGGCCAGCCTTGACAGAAATCACACCATCATCCATCAATATATTCAGTTTTTGGAAGTAGTACCTTCGCAATATTTTTAAAGTTCCTTCCCACCCTTCAGAAAGATAACCTGTCAGTATTAATACTTGTCTGGGAATTTTGAGTATTAGCCCTGAATCAAGTCAGCTATAATTGAAATGTACTATTTCAGGTTCCCCCTCTAAGATTTTAGGAATCATAGCTCTGATGATTACGAAGATTCTAAAGAAAACGTTCTTAGTTCCTTGGAAGCTTTTAAATTGTGTGTATTATATTTATATATATATATTATGATGTGTATCAATTATATATAGAAGTAATTTTAAGGTGCTTTTTATTTAATTTAGTAAGTGTAATGGGCACTAAAAAGTAAACTCAGTTGGATACTATCGAGACATTTTGAATCAAAATTAATAGTTTTGCATGCTCTTTGGTTCTTTTGTACCAAGGCAGTTACTACATGATTATTCATTTCCCATAGTGCTTTCATTAATTCATCAGTGTTAGGCCTGGTCCTAAGCCTATCTTTATTTACTATCCAGGCACCAATCCACCATTCTGTGTATTTACTATAGGCTGTTAAATATGATTACTATTTGCCTTGTAGTTTCATTCATTAACTGTTTACTCCGAAATTTTAGGGGAGTTTGTCTTTTGCCAGAAGAAATTTTGTAATAGCATATCAGATTTCTAGGGCCAGCAGAACTGAGCTAGTTCTGGGTTCATTTTTAAGGACCTTCATTACCCACAAGGTTAAAGCCCTTTGAACCACATTTGACCCTTGGGTAGTACTTTGATCCTCCTTTGGAATCTTCAATCAGTCTCCATGTTATATGCAGATTAGAAGTTGCCTTGTTTGCTGCTCTTCCAATATAGAGTATCAGGGGAAAGAGACCTTATCTGTTCCTCTGTTCCCTCTATTTTGACAGACTGCTAAGAATTCCTCAGGACTTCCTTTAGTTTGGTTTTTTACTTTTCCATGAAGCTGATGTGATTCATATCAGGAGTAGACACGCTTGTCCTAGTGCTAATCAGGACTAATCAGAAGAAACACAGGAATAGAAAAGGTCGATGTCTTGACTTTTGTCCCTGTTGTGGGATTAATGTAACAGTTGCCAAAGTTGTCAAAAGCTCCAGTTATAAAGCATTCAGAGTTTCAGGAAAAAACGATGCTTTTCCTTCTGGGGAATTTTGAAGTTTCCACAACAGCTTAGATTTTTTTCCAAAATGGAAAGAAAGCTTACATAAAATCAGTTTTTGTTGAAGATAGACAATTGATTGTAGTCATCTCAGTCTGTTTCCCTCCCTTTGTTTACTCTTTGGTTACTGACTGAGTCAGGCCGCAGGGATAATGCTGTGATGGAATGAACTAACTTCTCACTGTAAATATGAATTAACAAATATAGTTACCAAATAAAATAGTTGCCCCCAATTCCTATCTCCAAGAATTGCTTTGTGCCATTTTGAATTCAGGTAGTTATTCTGTATATACTTAGAAGACTATTCAGATCCTCTTCAGTCTCTACTAAATCTCAAGGGGTTGTCAGGGAAATACAAGGTACAGTGAAACTGGGACACCCTGTTCATGCTTAACAACAAAAATAAGGATAAACCAGAATGACACAACATCCAAATTTGTGGTAGATGAAGAATCACTGGAAATTCTCAATTGTACAGACTTTATAATCCATAATATAAATTATAATTCCATACTTTTTACTGTGGCAAGGTGTGATATGGTATTAATCTTTTTAATTTTTGAATCTAAACTGAATTTAAAGTGTTGAATATTTAAATTCCTCACAACCTAATTATGAACCATTTGTAAAGTGTTTATGTAACTCTTTGTATCATGTGCTGGTACCAAGTTTTTTTTCTTACCAAGTTTTTTCTGGCATGTATTCCATTGTGAACTTCTGTAAAATTTCTATTGTTGCTGTAAATATTATACACATATATATTCTGTGGTAAATTTAATTATCAGCATGAAATGGTTAATTTTTACTGAGCACAATGTCTTTTTGAATGGATCTTCTGAAATGTCTTTAATAAAACACAGATTTTGCACTGACTGATGTGACTACAAGGCCGCCCCTCCCGCCCCCCCAAAACAGTGCAAAGGCCAAAATGAAATAGCAAAAAGTTCATGGGATGCTTTTTAGGTTTCTGATACCTTTCTTCTGGGGTGTCAAAACAATTTGTTAATGCAGTGACTGAAGGTCCATCACTGATTCCTGAAAATTCCCCATCGATGATGAAGCCCGCCTCTTCTATGGCCTGGTACACTTTGTGAAGATTACTCTTAAAATTGTCCCTGATTACCTCCATTTTGCAGAGCAGCTGGCCTCTGGCCCCGCCTCAGCCCACCTCAACCATTCTACTCACAGAACATAGCGGCTGCAATTGCGGCAGCAGCGGAGACCCAGAGACTGCTATGCTGGTAGTGGCGACTTCCGTAAATAGCCTAATACTTTTTTTTAAAGCACTTTCACACAGAGCTATATAATGATCCATCAGCTATAGACGACCATAAAAATTTTCTAGTTCAGTCTCTCATTTCACAGATAGGAAAAGATTGAGAAAATCCTCATGTAGTCCAGGTTATACAGTCAGTGGTGAGCAAAATCCTGGCTAATTTTATTTATGACTCCACCATTCATTTCACAAAGGCCAACATTTTAAGTATCTAACATCTATTGGCACCTACCATTCTACTTATCAATATCTCTGTATTTTCTAGACAAAAAGCTTCCAAATGGGCAGGCCATGGTGGCTCAGCAGGTAAGAATGCTTCCCTGCCATGCCAGAGGACGAGGGTTTGATTCCTGGTGCCTGCCCATGTAAAAAAAAAAAAATGCTTCCAAAGATTATATTGTTTCTTAAAGGACAACTAGAATCAATCAAACTAGAAAAAAATGCGTAACTAGGCAATCAGTTCTAGAGGCAGTATAGCACAGTGGATAAGAATACAGGTTCTTAGGCTAAACAGCCCAGGTTCTAGTTCAGACTTATGACCTTTCTAGCATCATGTCCTTGAGCAAGTAACTTAACCTGTCCATGCCTCTATCTCATCTATGAAATGAGACATCTCTGCCTGGAACTTAATTTTTGCACTATTTTGGGGACTGACATATTTTCCCTTTTGGTAATATTGAAATAAATACAAGGCATCTGATGTGTTCACTCACTTTATTAACAGTATGTTTACCATGTTATCACCATGGAATGTAAAGTCAGACCAAAAATTTTCACAAGTGCAACAAAGCATTCTGTAGTATATCAAATCTGTATATAATCCCTTGCCAAACCAACTTGTTCATAAATCACTTATCACCTTCAATACAGGTAAAGTGTTTTGTTCAACATTTGTGAATCTTACAGAGAAAATAAACAAAATACTATACACATTTCAAGTCCTCATTTTCTTTTTGATTAGCACTTTACATACTTCTATTTCAAGATGACATTTAAAAGTTATAACAGCAGTAAAAATATAATTCTGCAATTATGAAAGAGTTAAATGGAATCCATAATTAAGTTATTCTCATGTTTATTAATAAGCATGATTCTAAAATAAATACTACTTCTAAGCAGCTCTGTTACCAGGTTTTTAGGTTTAGTTTAAACACACATATGTTCAGTTGTGGGAGACATTACAATGTTATATTCCATGCACTTTTCTGAAAGAGTTCTTTAAGAGTCAACCAGCCCTAGAAACCAAAATGCAAAACAAGTGCAGAAGGTAGGCAGAAAAAAATTAAATTAATTTGGGTAAACAGTATTCTTACATAACAGCCAAACAATGTGATATTCTGCCTGCTGTCTTTTTTAGAGCTAATTTCACCTATAAGAGTTCAAGAATGTGGACATTTTACCATTATCAAGATAATCTGAATGACATGTTTCTTTTGTGCTAACTTGATTTCCCTGAATGACCTAGTTAGTGAACTTGTCACCAATAATTTGGTCACCAGACAAATCAAGCCTGAAAGAAAGGAAGCCAAAATTCAAAAAATTGTGTTACTGTCTGAACGTACTCAATTTATTTTCAGCATATATGTGTAACCTCAATTTGAAGTGTCTTAACGAAAGCAAATACCACCAGCAAGACCATGACATCATCTCTTCTTCTAAAGTTAAGGTTTTGCCCAGTATTCTTTGTACATGGAATAGCCCATACCTAAAGAAAAAGAATGCTAGTTAAGCATTTAAATATTTTATTCAATATTAAGAAAATAAAAAAAGTTCATAAAATGGGTAAAAGTAGCACCCTTGGCTGCATGAAATACTGACAAGGAGAACAAGACTCAAGGTTGCTCATACTCTTGCCTTTTAAAAACAATATAAATTTCAGAAACTCTTTTTACATAGTTTGCCACGTACTTAAGGCTAGTATGACTAGTTCACACAATTAAACAATACTTATTTTTAAAAAATAAATCAGTATTTATGTGGCAATTTTAAAAGGAATGGACTCTTCCTACACAATACCAGATACCAGATAAAGTCAATGATTTATAAAGACAATAACAGCATGCAGTATCTATACTTTAAAAATCATTTCCACCTTCAAAAGCTCAATAAAATGGCAATCATATATTTTCTCAGATACTGGATTACTATCAATCCTATTTGTAAGTCTGGATTCTTCAATAAAATCATGAACTCAATGCTGAATAAGACTGTTTTTTCTTTAAAACCCTAATGAAATATTTCATAGACAGTAACATTACATCAGCAGCTGAGTTATCTTTATTAATTCAATTTTTACATGAAAATGAATATTAGTGATATTTACAAACTGTTTCAGGATCAGCTGAAACTGACTACCTTGTTTTGTTTGTAAAGAAATACACTGAAAGGAGACCACAAATTTGAAAATTGCTCATAGGAACCTACCAAGAGTCATTGCTCCCACAACAAAGCCTTGGGCTGCAACACGCATGTGAATCAGGTGAACGGACATTTTAGTATTTCCCCTGCTCTTCAGTTTGTATAATCCATATGCAACAATTGCTGCAAAACCTGCCATCCCTGTAAAACAAATTGTCACAAGTATGTCAGATGCACTGGATTTGGGGGGTGGGGAAAGTCTGGGGGAACAAAATGGTTTCACCATCAATCAGTATACTTTCTACTATTTTTAAAAGGATGGCTTATCAGACCATTATTTAGACAACATACAAATTGAGTTAATTTCCCTCCCCAGAACCAAATATCCATAACTGGTAGTAAAGAGTAAAAGACCCTGAAAATCAGGATTCTTTTTAAATTGCGGGCTTGCCGAGTATGCTGGTTTGAAAGGAAGTATGCCCCCTAGAAAAGCGATGTTTTAATCAAAATCCCATTTCCTAAAGGTAGAATAATCCCTATTCAATACTGTATGTTTGAAACTGTAATCAGATCATCTCCCTGGATGATGTGATTTAGTCAAGAGTGGTTGTTAAACTGGATTAGGTGATGACATGTCTCCACCCATTTGGGTGGGTCTTGATTGGTTTATTCGAGTCCTATAAAAGAGGAAACGTTTTAGAGAATGAACAATTCAGAGAGAGCAGAGCAGAATGACATAGCCACGAGAAGCAGAATTCACCAGCCAGCAACCTTTGTAAATGAAGAAGGAAAATGCCTCCCTGGGAGCTTCGTGAAGGGAAGCCAGGAGAGAAAGCTAGCAGATGATGCCGTGTTCGCCACATGCCTTTCCAGATGGGAGAGAAACCCTGACCCTGTTCGCCATGTGCCTTCTCACTTCAGAGAGAAACCCTGAACTTCATCGGCCTTCTTGAACCAAGGTATCTTTCCCTGGATGCCCTGGATTGGACATTTCTATAGACTTGTTTTAATTGGGACATTTTCTCAGCCTTGAACTGTAAACTAGCAATTTATTAAATTCCCCTTTTTAAAAGCCATTCTGTTTCTGGTATATTGCATTCTGGCAGCTAGCAAACTAGAACACTGGGCTAGTTGATAAATTCCTTTAAAGGATGCCAGGGTAATCCTTTCTCTCTGTCTTACTTCCTGGAAAAGATTCAGCTAATATAGCAGAAACAATTCTATATATTACTATCATTGAGACAGAGCAACAGAACTTGCCTGTATACTTCCAACTTTGAAATACTGTACTGTGAAGACAATGTGAAACAGTGCTTAAAGAAATAGACCAATGTTAAGAGTTCTAAGGTGAAAAGATTATGATTCTAAAATTTTATATATAGCCAAGTCATCCATTTTGAGGGCACAAAACATTGAGGACATGACACTTCATGTTTTCAAAGTTATTACCCATGTACTAGAGGAAGAATTAAATGCAATCCATACATAAATTCTACTGAAACTTGTTTTTGGAGCTTGATAAGTCAATTTTAAAGTAAAGAGACAAGCTTTTTTTTGAAAAGGTGGTATATTGAAAGTGTACAGGCTTATGAGGTCTAAATATACCAGTAAGTTTCTAGTATATAAAGAGAAAAAAGACCAAAGCAACAAAATATGGAATTAAGAAACAGATCCGTGCGGGTATATGTTTAGCATATGACATAGCTGGCATTTCAAATCCATGGGGAATGATGGACAATATATATCAAAATACTGTGTTGGAAAATTAACTACCCACATGGAAAAAAAGAATAAAGTTAGAATCCATCTGTTTTGGAATCTATTATGTACCCTAGAAAAGCCATGTTTTAATCCTGATCCAATCTTCTGGGGGTAGCCCTTTCTTTTAATCCTGATTCAATACTGTGGGTTGGAAAAGCGCGATTAGATTATCTCCACCGAGATGCGATGTACGCAATTGTGGGTCTTGATTAGTTTACTGGAATCCTTTAAAAGAGGAAACATTTTGGAGAGAGAGAGAGACAGAGAGAGCAGAGACATGAATGTTTAGAGATGCTTGGAGGGCAGCAAACATTGCCAAGGGCTCTTCCATGAAATGTTAAGTAAGTCAGAACCTGGAGAGAGCCAAGAGAAACCAAGAAATGAAAGCCAGCTCCAGAGAATCAATTGAAGAACCCCCACAGGAACAGAGGTTACAAGCAATGGAGCCCAGGAGCAAGGGACCAGCAGGTGCCAGCCACATGCCTTCCCAACTGACAGAGGTGGTCCAGACCCATCAGCCTTTCTTGAATTATGGTATTTTTCCCTGGATGCTTGAGTTTGGGTATTTTCTTGGTGCTAGAACTGTAAACTTGTAACTTATTAAATTCCCTTTTTGAAAGCTGTTCCTATTTCTGGTATATTGCATTCTGGCAGCTTAACAAACTACCTCATGCCACACCCACAAATAAATTCCAGATAGATTAGTCTCTCAATGGTAAAACAACATTAGGAAACACAGGGACCAATATAATTCTAGGGTCATGAAGGCCTTGCAAAATATATAACAAAACATTAGTATACAAATATATAAAGAACACTTATAATTCAATTAGAAAAACACAAACAACCCATTAAAAAAAAAAAGCTAATTCATAGAATGATAGAGGGAGGCGGCCTGGGGGCACAAATGAAATCAGAAGGAAAAATAGACAGTAAAGGCTGAGATGGTACAATCTAGGAATGCCTAGAGTGTATAATGATAATGACTAAATGTGCAAATTAAAAAATGTTTCTGCATGAGGAAGAACAAAGGAATGTCAATAATGCAGGGTATTGAAAATAGATGGTAATTAATATTTTAAAACTTACTAGCCAAAAACTAAAGGACAAATACTGTATGGTCTCATTGATATGAACTGACATTAGTGAATAAACTTGGAATATTTCGTTGGTAACAGAGACCATCAGGAGATAGAAACAGGGTAAGATATTGGGTAATTGGAGCTGAAGGGATACAGACTGTGCAACAGGACTGGATACAAAAACTCAGAAATGGACAGCACAAT
>PVIY010040789.1:11117-22203 GCA_004026745.1 Myrmecophaga tridactyla | reverse complement strand
TTAGAACATTTGCATCACTCCAGAAAAATAAATCAAAAGAAAAAAAAAAAGAACTCACACATCCCATAACCTTTACCATTCCTTCTCATTGACCCACAGTATTGCAATCTACCCAATCTTTACCCTTTATCTCCCCTTATTATTTATTATTATTTATTTTTATTCTTTTATACATATCTATATATATATATATATATACATATATATGTGTGTATATATATATATATTATTTTTTTTTTCCTCATCTGTCCATACCCTGGATAAGAGGAGCATCCAGATTCATGTTTAATTTGACTCTCCAAGGCCAAGGGTAGGAAGTGGGGGGCCAGAAGCAGGGAAGCATTTTTAAAGGGACCAAATCCAAAAGTGTGTATAGTTGGGGGAATCTCTACACTTTTCCAGCAAGCCTTTTGATATGTAGGCCAATCTGAAATGTGGACAATCATACACAGACCCAGCATTTTAAGCTCCTTTAATGACAATTCTTTTTAATGTAATTATGAGGCTCATTCTCCTTCAGGATGTCATGAATACACAAGAGAACAGAAGAACTAATGGGCATGCACCACCAGTGATAAAACAGGATGTGATTAAGACAACTGTGTCACACATTTCAAAATAGAAAAGCTTTTTTTCTCCTTGATTCCAGGAGGAGGAGGAAAAGGAAATGTGGTGTAATTGTGAAGAACAGGAGTGATTTTAAAAATAAATAAACTGGCACGTACCATAATGAACTGGAGTGTACTCCATTTTTTTCAAAGAACTTTAAAATAACAAGTCAAAGTCATATGATGTGGGAAAATGCCCAAAAAGACATTATTGGAACAATTGAAATATAAACTGTATGTTTTATATCAGTGTTAAATTTCTTAAACTTAGTAACTATGCTTAATATGGTTACATAAGTAAATATTATTCTTAGGAAATACACATAGAAGTATTTTTAAATAACATATTACTTGGAAAAAAATATTTCTGTAATCTACAATACAATTTCAAATAACTTTCACCTTGGTTTATTCTGTTATTTATTCATTCAACACAGTCATTTAACATCTACTACGGTAAAGGAATGTGTGAGATGCAAAAGAATGAAAGCTGGCTTCTGTTTCCAGGAATTTCTCAGAAGGGAAGAGAAAATACTATAACAGTTATATAAACTGGTCCAAATATCTTAAGAGAGGAATTCATGGGGAAGTGGGGGTTATAAGGGAATGCGAGAAGGGAGTCAGTGAGGCAAGGAAAGCTGAGCAAGGGGTGGGAGAGATCAAGGAACCCATCAAGAAAATCCAACAAACAGCATCTGCCAAGTGCCAGGTCTTATGCTGGGCAAAAATGAGTGATGCAGTTCCACTCATAAAAAGCTTTCAACTTTACCATAGAAATTATATTATTAACAGCTAGTACAAATCACTTCAATTAACGCTCACAAGAAACACATCAATTAGGCACTATTATGATGGCTATTTTAAAGGGTCAAGCTCACATCACTAGTTAAGAGGTTGATGCAGGGCTGCTTCCATGGGTCAGATTGAGCCTTCTAACCACTGCACTGCATGCCTCTCTGAGGACAGCATATGGCAAATGAATAATCAGCAATAAAACAAGGTAGCAAATAAGAATTACTAAACACAAGGAAGGAATAACTCCCCAACCTTTAGTTGCATCACATTCCCCAGCTCTCTCTTCTACCTTTTTCTTGCCCTAGGCTCCCACTGGTTCTCTACCACAACCTGGCCAGCACCATTTTGGGGGCAGGGATGGGAGATGAGAAGCTTCAGAAACTGGGGACTGCGTGTTTTTGGTTTTCAGTGACTGACAAGCACCAGGGATGCTGATAGTTCAATTTAAAAGTTATCTGAGTTATCAAGTCCAGATCAAGTCCAAAGGCACTGGAAATGCTAGAGTGTGAGTACCAGAAACTAACAGGAAGAAAGGAGATGGGAGGTGGTCCGTGTATAATTGTGATCTGGATAGTGACAACCACGTGAGAGGTGAAGGAGATCTCAGAGAGGTCACAGAGAGATTCCTGGGCAATTTTTCACCAGAGAAGGAACAAAGGAGACAGAGGGGCAGACCAGGCAGCATCACAGAGACAAAGGCAAGGGCTCCCAGAGGCTCATGACAAGACAAGTGTTGTCAAGGTCGCAGGCAATCTAAATTGAATCTGGACAGAAGAACCTCCCAGGAAACCCCTGGCAGGGATGGATGGACAACTGGGTGGTGAAGAAGTCTGAGCATTTACAAATGAATTGGTAAAATTAGTGGATTTAGAAGAAAGTCCATGTAATAATCAGAATTAGTACAAGACATTCTTTTTCTATCAATGCCCAGGCGTAAAAGAGGGTCACAAGTAGGACAAACTGGAATTAGGGAGAACTGCAAAGAAAGAAGGAAAAGATTCACAACCCAAAAAGAGCCAGGAGGTAAGCAAGGGACAGTGTCTAAGAAGAGTGGCTATGTAGAAAATAAAGTCCCACTAGACCCAGAGTTGAACGCTGAGTTGCCTGGTTTCCTACGACACAGCATCGTAGTGAAGACCTAAGACTCTGGCACGAGACATCAGAGGCCATTAACCATCTGCTTTACCAGCCTAGCCAAACCATTAATCCCTGTAGGAGAGCCACAATCTCTGTCCTAAGAACCAAATGTATTAATAAATGTCAAGCGCTTGGAAAAATGCTCGGAGCACACTAAGCACAACCGGGCATGCAGTTGGAGCCTTACCTGTGGTGATTTTCGGATTCCTCTGTTTTCGTTCCTGCAGCAGCCATTCCTCTCAGCTAAAGTCAGACCTTAAGATGAGCACAGAATACAGAATGGAATAAGTCCACTTAAAAGAACAAGGGTCACGCCAATAGCCAGCGAAGCCACACTAACAAACAGGTGCGTGGAATTCTTTACGCATTTATATCACATTTAGAGGGTTGCTAACTTCACAGAGGAGGTAGCAAAAATATGCCCAAACCAAAATGAGCCTGGCTCCTCAGACTCATCTAGAAAACCCTTCTCCACTTCCTGATTTCTCAGCATGACAAGGGTGACCTCTTATTTACCCAACAAACCACACCTCTCTGCCGCACCTTACTAGAAGTTTTTTCTCTTTCTGACTTCCAGGGCAGCTCAGGAGGGAGGGAGGAACCAGGTTTAATGCAAAGCAAAGACACCAGACCCTGGGGAGTGGCTCTGAAGACCTGTTCTGGAAGGAAGTGAAGGTACTGGCCACCACACCAAAGCCCAATGAAGAATAAAACTAGATATACATAATGGCACAGTCAGTTTTCTGTGCAGCTCAGTAATCGGTAAACCCACCTAAAGTCATTTCTCTATGTGAAAAGGGGCAATTTCTTCAGAGCATACCGGAGAAGGGAAGACTCTCATTTCAAACTTGGTTCATAAAGTCAAGCATCCCTGAAAAACTCACACCTGTCAAGCCACCCCAATTCCCCCAGCAGCCTTACAGTGTGGGAATAAGTAATTATCCAAGACTCATAAAGATGGTCAGCAGAAATCTGGGAATTTGAGCCACATTTCCCTCACTCCAATCCTATGATTTCTACTACAGGATTCTCAGCCTTCCATCTCACCAATCGCTTACCAAAAAACTAGAATCCCACCAGCTAAAACCAAAGAGGTCCCGTTTTGCAGAAAAGGAATTATAAATCTCTTACTCTAGTTTACATCTTGAAATTGTCAGTAAATTTTCAAGGTGAGAGAAGAGTATAGTAGCTGGATTTAGAACAGAGTTTACTGTAATTGCTGCCTTATCTGTCCCTGGGTTTTTGTTCTCCCTTAGCACCTAAAAATACTTCTTTGACAATGCCAGGCCAGCCAAGAGAAGCTGAGGAAAGGAATGAGTTTTTTAAAGAGGCATCACCCCTCACCCAGTATCACCAAGGGGAACGAAAGTCATACGGAGGGCAAAGAAGGACTATTTATGGACGGGACAAGGCCAGAAGGAGACCAAGATGAGGCCACCTTTTCCCTGCATGCATATGAAAGGGGAGGAGGGTTGAGGGTAGGGTTTCCCCCATAATGCCTTATGGAAGGATTCTAAGCCACAGACTTCTGGTGATAATTTCAGACCTGCTACAGAATCCATCAAGGAGATTTACAGTCTGCCGGGTTTTTGCAGCAGTCTGGCTTCCAGGAAATAGCTCCCTGCTCCACCAACAGCCAACAGCCCCTGTGGACAGACAGCTTGGGGCTTACTCTGGGGACTCTGCCACACAGCCATATCTTTGCCATGCCACTGCTTTTTCCTTTGGAGGTGCAGAACTGGAAGGAGAGTGTGGAAGCTCCAGGAAGCTTGAGCAGAGGAACAGTCAGAGGCAGCATCCCATAGGGCAGCTTCTGAGAGCACCAAGACCTGAATCTGAGAATGCCCAATGTTTCCCTGGAAGGCTCCTCAGAGGGAATCCAAACCCTATATACAGAAAAGGAAGCACCTGAAGAAAACACCATATCTGGTCCTGCAGGGGCAGGAATTTTCTCTCTCAGCTTGGCTGCATTTATTTCCTATGAATCAGAGAAGCCTAGGATCAGCTGAGAAACTACCTCCTTTGTGAGGTCCTCGCCCTTCTCTGACCAGACCCAGAGGGACTTCCTTGCTGAGTCACTGCTCCTGGGACAGCTTCGTGCCCTCCTTCCTCTTACTCCTGGCATGAGTGTGTTCTCCCCCTTCTGACTGTGAGCTTCACAAGGGCTTACTCATCCCCCACAACCCTGCACTCAATGACACTTTGTTTAACCACAGAAAATGCCAGGCGGGTGCTATATTCTGCTTGGAAAGCTCCCAGCTCAGCAAATTTAGGACGTTTAAAGGTAGGGACCGGGCTTGCATGTGTGTACTCCTGAGGAGTCCTGGTGTAACTATAAGAGTTCCACTTTTCACTCTCAGAGCAATCAGGGATTAGAGGACAAATTATATGGTCATCCCACCCACCTTCTGAAGGTGACAAGGAGGGGAGGACACAGGGGAAAAAAAACCCAGTCTCTGGCCATTTATTTCTCCTCACATCAGTTTGTGGGTGGACCCCCTCTTCTCAGAGGCCCATAGGTGAGTCCTGGGGTAGGGAGAAAGTATTCACCATTTTATAAAAGGAGACCCTGGGGATGAGTGAGAATGGGAAAAGAGCAATTTAGGGACTAGGGGCCAAGTTTGAATCTCAAAGAGGCTTCCAAGTAACTACAACAATAAAAAAGACTAAAACCGCATTCCTTTTTCCAGTCTTCAAAGGAGTCAGGAAATGAGGTCCACTGCCTGTTGCAGTGCCCTGCAATAATGAGGAAAGGTTCCGCCCCCTAGGTTTTAGTTTCAAAAAAGGGAAGGGAGGAGTTCAGAGACCCAGGGTCAACTCTGGTAATGGGGCTTGGCTTTTACAGATTGAGGACATAGTGATGAAGATTTTCCATCAGTTTAACTGATAGGAGATTCTTTCATTCAGTTTAACTTTTCATTTTCTTCTTCTTTTTTTTTTAATCTAGAAGAAGTTATTTATAGAATCTGGGGAAATAGTTCTGACAATTGTATTTTTTTAATTCCATTGCCTTTTTCTTCCCAGCACAGTTCTATTCACACACCATGCAATCCATCCAAAGCGTATAATCAATGGTTCTCAGTATAATGCACCACAATCAATTTTAGAGCAATTTCTTCAATTTTAGAACATTTTTAAAGCTCCAAGAGAAAAAGCCCATATCCCTTACACCCTCCTGTTACTGACACTTAGCTTCTGTGTGATACCTGTTACACCTGATAGAAGAACGATAAGATATTGTTAACTATGGTCCATAGTTTGTATTAGGCACATTTTTTCCTATCATTAATACCTTGAAGTTGTGACATACATTTGTTCTAATTCACGGAAGAACATTTTTTTGCATTTGTATTATCAACCCACCTTCATCATCCACAACAGGGTTCACTATGGTATACAGTCCCATGTTGTATCCCCTTTGCTTTCCTTCTAGTGATATACCCAACCCTAAACATCCCCTTTCAACCACTGTCACACACTCAATTCAGCACTGCTATTGACGGACATGACAATGTGTGACCATCACCTCTGTCCACTTCCAAACATTTACAATCAACCTTATTTTAAAAGTTCAGCACAAATTAAGCATCAGTTCCCCATTTTCTAACCTCAGTCTATCTTCTGGTAACCTGTATTCTAGATATTAACTCCACGAGTCTGGTCATTCTATTTAGTTCAATATTAGTGAGATCATACAATGTATGTCCTTTATGTCTGTTTTATTTCACTCAACATAATGCCCTCCAGGTTCATCCATGTTGCCCCATGCATCATGCCTTCATTCCTTCTTATAGCTGAATAATGTATGCACCACCATATGTATGCACCACATTTTGCTTATCCATTCATTGGTTGATGCACACTTGGGTTCCTTCCAACTTTTTGGCAATTGTGAATAGTGGTGCTATGAACATCGATGTGCAATATCTGTTTGAATCTGCTTTTCATTTCACTAGTACATTTCAATATATGTACTGGTGGAATTGACAGATCATATGGCAATTCTACACTTAGCTCCCTGAGAAACTGCCAAATTGTCTTCCATAGCAGCTGTACCATTTTACATCCCTACCAGCAATGAGTAAGAGTTCCTATTTCTCCATATCCTCTCTGACACTTGTAGTTTTCTGTTTAATACTGACCATTTTAGTAGATGCAAAATGATATCTCACTGGGGTTTTGACTTGCATTTCTCTAATAGCTAGCAATATTGAGCATTTGTTTATATACGTTTTAGTCATTTGTATTTCCTCTTTGGAAAAATGTCTATTCGTGTATTTTGCCCATTTTTAAATTGGGTTATCTTTTTTATTGTTGAATGGTGGGATTTCTTTATATAATATTCTGAATATTAAACTCGTATTGGATATGTGGTTTCCAAAAATTTTCTCCCATTGAATAGGCTGCCTTTTCACCATGACAGAGTCCTTTGAAGCACAAAAGTATTCAGTTTTGAGGTGCTATTTATCTATTTTTTCCTTTTGCTGCTTGTGCTTTGGGTATAAAGTCTAAGAAATCACCACCTACCATAAGATCTGGAAGATGCTTCCCAACATTTTCTTCTAGGAGTTTTATGATACTTGCTCTTATATTAAAGTGTTTGATTCATTTTGAGTTAATTTTTGTATAAGGTGTGAGAAAGGAGTCCTCTTTCATTCTTTTATATATGAATAGCCAGTTCTCCCAGCACCATTTCTTGAAGAGACTATTCCGTCCCAACTGAATGGACTTGGCAGACTTGTTAAAAAATCAATTGATCACAAAAGAACAACTAGGGTTGTATCTAAGGTTCTACAAAAGTTTCACAAACTAAGATTACTTTCCTGAAACCTATAACCTCCAGATGGGTTCCTAGGCCAGATAAGTCCTGAAACTCAGAGGAGCCAGCCTCTCCAGATCATCAACTAGTTCCATCCCCCATCCCATTTTTATTGACTTCCCTTTCCAACATAAAAAAGGTGGAAAGGGCAGAGCCCAAATATTCCTAAGATTGGGAGAAGAATCAAAGTAGAAATAATTATAACAGAGAAGTTAGGATTTAACAAATGAGTATGACTGCTGAATCATTATATTGATATTTCTTTTAGTCTACAGTATCTTGGAGTAGCTAGAAGGAGAAAACCAAAATTATGGAACAGTAATCCATACCAAACTCTGAAAACTGTTCTATAACTGCTTGTTACAATGTACTTTGAAATTTCTTGCTTTTTTGTATGTTTTATTTTACAATAAGAAGCAATTTTCAAAAATCTAAAGAATAGAAAATAAAATCAATTGACCATAGTTGTAAGGGCCTACTTCTGAATGCTCAATTCAATTCCATTGATCAATATGTCTATTTTTATGCAAATACCATGCTGTTTTGACCACTGTGGCTTTATAAGATGCTTTATAGTCAGGAAGTGTGAGTCCTGCAACTTTGTTCTTTTTCAAGATGTTTTTGGATATTTGGGACCCCTGATCCTTCCAAATAAATTTGATAATTGGCTTTTCCATTTCTGCAAAGTAGGCTGTTGCAATTTTGATTGGAATTATGTTGATTCTGTAAATCAATTTGGATAGAACTGACATCTTAATAATATTTAGCCTTCCAAGCCATGAATACAGAAGGTCCTTTCATTTATTTGTCTTCTTTGATGTCTTTTAGAATGTTTTATAATTTTCTGTGTATAAGTCCTTTACATCCTTGGTTAAGTTTATTCCTAGATATTTGATCCTTTTAGTTACTATTGTCAATGGAAATTTTTTCTTGATTTCCTCCTTTGGATAGCTCATTACTAGCGTATAGAAACACTACTGATTTTTGCATACTGATCTTGTATCCTGCCACTTTGCTGAAATTACTAGTTCTAGCATCGTTCTTGTAGATTTTTCAGGAATTTCTAAATATAGGACCATGTCGTTTGCAAATAGTAAAGTTTTACTTTTTCCTTTCCAATTTGGGTCCCTTTTATTTATTTTTTTCTTGCCTAACTATCTAACTAGAACTTCTAGCACAATACTGAATAACAGTGGTGACAGGGGGTATTCTTGTCTTGTTCTTGATCTTAGAGGGAAAGCATTCAGTTTTTCACCATTGAACATGTTGTTAGCTGTGGGTTTTTCACAGTTGACATGTTTTCACCACATGCCCTTTATCATGTTGAAGAAGTTTCCTTTGCTTCCTATCTCTCAAAGTGTTTTTATCAAGAAAGGAGTTTGGAGTCTTTCAAATGCCTTTTCTGCATCATGGATGTGATCATATGCTCTCTCCCCTTTGATTTGTTAATGTGGTACATTAAGCTTATTGATATTCTTGTGTTGAATGATCCTTGCATATGTCTAATAAAACCCACTTGATCATGGTGTATAATTCTTTTAATGTGCTGTTGGTTTTGATTTGCAAGTATTTCGCTGAGGATTTTTTCATCTATATTCATTAGAGAGATTGGTCTGTAATTTTATTTTCTCATAGTATATTCATTTGGTTTTTGGTAATAGAGAGATGTTGGCTTCATAGAAAGAGTTAGGTACTGTTCCCTCTTCTTCAACTTTTTGGAAGAGTCTGAGTAGGAATGGTATTAATTCCTCTTGTAATGATTGGTAGAATTTAGCTGTGAAGCTATCTGGTCTTGGACTTTCCCTTGTTTGGAGGTTTTGATGACTAATTCAATCTCTCTACTCATGATTGGTTTGTTGAAGTCATATTTTTTTTCAAGACAGTGTAAGTTGTTCATATGTTTCTAGAAAATTCTCCATTTCATCTAAATTGTCTGATTCACTGGCATAACAGTTGTTCATAATATCCTCTTATGATCTTCTTTATTTCTATGGGGTCAGCAGTAATGACTACCCTCTCATTTCCGATTTTATTTATTTACATCTTCTCTCATTATTGTCAGTCTGACAATTGCTTTTTAAATTGTTTTCTGAATTAAAATTAGTATGCTTTCTTGATATTTTTTCTTTAACAGAGAAACTATCCACAGTTCATTTTCTAATAAAATGTATTTAATTTTGTGAAAGAACAAAAAAAAAAAAAAGGCTTTCAGCCTGGTCATTATCTGAGAGTGAATCCTACTGCAGCTTCCCATTTCCTGCATACTGATGGGCTGAGAAAAGCCAGTTGCCAAACCTCCTCTCTGAAATAGTCTATTGCAGCCTCTGTCCACACACAGGAAAAGCTCAACTTGGTTTCTGTCTTCTCCCGCCCCATTCTGCCAAAAGGCTTGGCTATTACCTGAGCAACCTGGTGAAATCTGGGGCCTCGGGACTTTCAGTCCACTGGGGTGAAGGCCTTCATCATTTCAGTAACACATAATATGAAAGGTACTTACTAGTATCTATAAGATGTCAGAGTGCTAAGCATTTCATACATTAATCATTTATATATATAACTTAAGAGAGAACTTGGGGAATTAACAAGACCAACAAGTTGCTCCCCTCTGGATCCTTATTGTGTACCTGTTCAGTTTAGATTCTGTTCAGTACAAAAACATCTACTTGGGTATGTATGATCTGCAGAGAGATGAGAGAGCTCCAGGACCCTGAGAAGTTCAAGCTCAGTTCACCTTGGCAAACCAAGGTGGTAAAGTGAGCGTCCCATGTATAAGGGACAGACAGAACCTGAGATGCAATGGGGGCAATGATGGGTTCTTAAAGAACACCAGGGATCAGCCAGGCAAAGATATGGCAGAGGAAAATGTGGACAGGAGAGCCCTGGACACAAAAATAACAGCATAAACAAAGGCAAGGAGGCAAATATGCAGAGAGAAATGGCACAGCTCAGCGTGGGGAGGTAAAATTGAGGAGAGAGTCAAAGGCCAGCTCAGAGGAGTGGGGCATCATAATAAAAAACACAGCGTCATCCTGTGGATGAGTGGGGATCTTTGAAAGATTTTAGGTAGGGGGCGATGATCAGAGATTCGCAGTTTAAAACCATTATTGCAGCGCAGCTTAGAAAGCAGATTTGAAGGAAACACAGTGGGGCCGGTGGGGCAGACAGGGCGAGCCCCTTCCTTTCTCTGAGCCCCTCCAGATCTGAGAACAATTCGTCATATAAAAGAATCGTCTAAAGACCCAAAACCCCCCCATGCAAATTAGTACTTGTGCCCTATAATAAAGATAGAAAAATTCCTCGAGAGCTGCCAGACAACTCTATGTCAATACCTACCTGCAACGTTTTGTTGAATGTTGAAATTTATGTATACTTAAATCTCTTTGAACTCTGAAAGCTACCAATCATTCTCCAAAAAGTAACTTTACTCCCTCAGCCAAGAAAAAAAGGGAGGAGAAGCTAGGACTTCCACTTCCCATTGACGTCGCTATCAAGTCTTTCCTATTCTTCTGCGGGAGCCCAGCCCGTTTCAAGGGGTTCCCGCCCTTCCTTTCGCATCTAGGCTCGGGACTGCCGAGGGGCGGCGCTCTCGCAAGCTGCACTGCCCGGGGCCTGCGCTCCAAGCTGGCCTCCACCCGCACGTCACCTCCACCAGGTGGGATCCTCGCCCGGGGACTGGAGACATCCGGCTTCGGGCTGACGAGAGGAAGCACATCCTCCCCTGCCGCGC
>PVIY010040789.1:0-10000 GCA_004026745.1 Myrmecophaga tridactyla | reverse complement strand
CACACACACACACACACACACACACACACACTATTCCCAGGAATCGCCTGCTGTTGTTTTTCCCTCTCCTTCTCACAGGCTTCTGCTGGTCTGGTCACAGGCTTACCTGTCCTAGCTTCCCTGACATGAACTCTGACAGAAGTCACGGAACTTGGGGAGGAAGAGGATGTGGGCCAGCCCTGGGAGTGGGCAGGCACATCAAATATCTGCTTTCCAAAAGGACATTCCTGAGAATCTCTGTGGAGGTTCACAGCGGTGGATGTGACCTTCTGGAAATTAAGGATTCATATTCCTTCATTTTCAAGAGGCAGCACATAAAAAGGGAAATCAAGCAAATATCAAGGAACTTTTTTTGTAAAGTTAAACCCTTGTCTCTAGAATGGACTGGTGTTGGGCATTCTAAGGCATGCTTGAAAAACATTGAGTCATCAATGTTTCCCAGCAGGCAGCACACTCAGCCACCAGCTGGGTTCACTTCCAGCAGCAGCTGAAAGGTAAAAAGCCTGGGAGGCACCAAGCCAGCAAAGTATTCCCACGGGCCAGACTGCTCCCTGAGGGCCTTTTGCACTTCTTTGGAGGAGAGCAGTGGGGGTCCAGAGGAGGAGAGGGCTTGAAGGGAAGGTAGGCGAAGTGAGATGAAGGAAAGTGCCTCTGAAGAGAGGCTTCACACAGAATCAGGTGAGGCCAGACTACACCAAATAATGGTATCCCACTGCTTGTCAGGTTCTGGCCTCCAATCTTTCTAGATTCCTTTAGGCTCCCCCAAAGGGTGTAGCTGACATTATTTTGAGATGGTAACTGCCTCAGCCCCATTCCTAGTTTCCTTGCATCAGTTGCTCTTCCCTTTTATCCCAAAGAGAGCTGCCACTTTCCAGAACACAATTCACATAAAGGGCAGAAACCCCTATGAATAAGGTTTCCAGAACACACTCAAAGAGGGCAGAAATACCCTAAAACAGGGTTTCTAGAACACCACTTAAAAGACAAAAATTGCAAAAAATAAAAAGTGTTTTTCAAATAATTAGCACTGTTTGGGTAGTATATTGTTTTGCCCAGTGTGCTCAAATAACCAATTCCTGAGACCAGGGTTTGAAAGAGAGAAAGAGTTTATTGCTAGGTGTACAGCAGGAGATCACATGGACTATCAGTCCAGAAATCTGTCTGAACTACAGTAGTTTTAGCATCGAAAGATGGGCAGATTTTAGGGTAATTAGTACAGTGGCCCTGGATGATGTGATTAGAGTTGATTTAATTATTGGGCATGCACAGAGTGAATACATGCTCAGTCACAGAACATATGTAAGAAAATGGTGGCCTTAATATGATGGATGGGCATGATTTTTAGTGTTATAATGAGGTATGGGTGACTTGTAGGTTAAAGTCTAAGCTACTGTGCATGTCAGATGGGTTTATTTCAGTTAGATCCAGTCTCGGTTATTAAGATAACTTGGACTTGGGGTGGGTTGGTTCTGAGCTGATTTCAGGCCCTTCTTTAATAAACATTAGGTGCTGTCTTTAGTGATCACAAGACTCCAAAGTTGAAAAACTGAATAAATGGGTACAAGTGAAGATTAGTCACAAGATTTTTACAATCACAAGGGAACAAGATAAAGCCTCTACAATCATTATCAAAAATCTTTGATAGCTTGATTGCAATTCAAAGATTTCAGGTATTTCCCTGTCTACTCTAATACACCAGAAACTAAAAAGGAATATCTATACAATAATTCAGTAATGAAAATCATCCCTTTAATCCCAATTTCTCATTTATAACTCCTCCCTCTCATTGATAATTATCTCTTAATCTTGAGGGATATCTGGGAAACAACTCTTCTAATTACTTCAAGATTGAAAGGGGGCATTGTTAGTAATGGGCAAAAGGATAAAATTGGTTGCTGTCCTCTGAGAGACTGGTATTTCTGGGTTTCAGAGCTTATCTGGGTTTGGAACAATCTGGAGGTTTTAAGTCTCTGAAAAACAAACTTAGTAAAATTTTATAGAGGCCAAGATATCTTTCAGGTTTCAATGAGTGCTGCTGGTTGGGGTTTGTTATACTGTGACAGTTTGCAATATCTGGCTGAAACTTTAAGAGTAACCTTCAGAATGACTTATCGACTCAATGTGAAATCTCTTAGCCATTGCAGCTTTTCCCCAGTTTGGTCAACTAATCCCATGATGTCAGGGCCAGGCTCATTCCTGAGAGTCATATCTCATGATACCAGGGCCAGACTTTTACCCCTGGAAATCATGTTCCATATAGAGAGGAAGGTCAGAGTTTGGCTGAGAGAGATGACATTTGAGTAACAGCAGAGGTCCTCTGAAGATGACTCTTAGGCATTAATTATAAGTAGGTTTGGTTTGCTATTACAGAAATAAGTTTCCTAAGGGCAAGCCCCAAGATTGAAGCTATTGAGTTAGGTGTCTATGATGGTTAGGTTCTGTTGTCAGCTTGGCCAAATGATTATGCCCAGTTGTCCAGTCAGGCAAGCACTAGCCTGACTGTTCTGCAAAGATATTTCGTGGCTGGTTGATAAACCGGAAGGCTGGTGTATTAAACCATCAGTCAGTTGATTGCATCTGTGGCTGATCACATCTGCGATCAACTAAGGCATGTCTCCCCCAATGAGATAAGCCAATCAGTTGAAGACTTAAGGAAGAAGAGAGTTTTTTCACTGCTTCTTCAGTCAGCAAGCCTCTTCTGTGGAGTTTGTCCAGACCCATCATCAGAGCTCCAGCTTCACAGCCTGCCCTATGGATTTTGGACTCTTCCATTCCCACGGTTGCATGAGACACCTTTATAAACCTCATATTTACAGATCTCCCCTGTTGGTTACCTTTCTCTAGAGAACCCTGACTAACACAGTGCACCTGTTGCTTGAGAAAATATTGGGAATTCCCAGGGTGGGGAAATTTAATAGTACTTTTTCTCCAGTCCCTCAAGGAACTTTGCAAATACATTCTTATTTTCTGCACAAAATACTCTGAAATGCATCATGATATAAATTAACTTGTACAGAATATTAATATTTTATTTCTTATTCTAGGTTTGATATCAAATAAAGCTGAATTAGGATGTTTAAATAAACTGACTAGTTTATTTAACCTAAGTAAGGTTGTTTGATTAAGTTACATAGTGTGCTACAGAAAATTTGAATTTTGGACAAAATAAACATTTTTCTTGTAGTCACACAAAAATTAAAGCTTTAAAACACAGGCAATAGTAATTTTTTTGTTTATATATTGATTTACCTTAGTTTTAACCAGATTGGTTTCAGCCACATCTCTAGTTGGAGTCTAATCTCTTTTTCAATTTTTCAACAGTTGCTGTATGGGGTAATGCTGCCTTTCGATGCTGGAAAACTCACTCTGAGTTTCAGGTGTCACGCAGATACTTAAAGTTCCAGGGAACTACCAGGATATACAAAGAGCAAAGAACTTTAGAATTTAAAAATAACAGTTAAAGCTTACAATTTAAGTGTAGCTACTTTTGGAAATAAAAATATTCGACAGTTGTCTTATATTGACAAGCCATAATATAGGTTTTATTCTATTTCAACTTTACACATTTTCCAGAATTGTATTAATTAATAGATAAAATATAATTTATATATTTGTCCTGCCACTCCTATGAAGTGTCTCCTTGTTGCAGATGAAGCTCTGACTTATAGATGACCACACTTACGTTTAGAGAAGCATTAGAACAAAGCAGTGCAACTCAAGTAAATTTGGCTATTTGTATGATCTGTAACCTTTTTCTAAGAATAAAACCATGAGAAACCACAATATACCACTGTTTAACGTCATGCAGATTAGAATCAGGCTATGACACAGACAGTGAGAACGTTGTCAAGTCTCTAGGAATTTTCAGACAATTTCTAAATATGCGAATAACATTTTACTCATAGAAAATCCCTTTAACCACTATAATACTACAGAAACATCTCCCATGCAATATGTAAACTATTTTAGCACCTTACTTTTACAAGGTGAAAGAACAAATTTTTCCCTTAACAGTAAGAAGACATGTCTTCTGAAATAAAGGATGATAAGGCCAACGTAAACATTAACACAGATATGATTCTGATGTAAAAATCTTTGTTTTCCAGACAGAGTACTTGGATGATTAAGAAAAAAACTTTTTAAAAAACTTTACATTGAGCAGACAAACAGGGAGAAAACTAAATTCATGTCATTTTAACAGGGAGAAAACTAACCTTTAGTTTTGTATGAATACCTTGTTTGACAGAAAAGCTTTCTTTTGATGAAATATATAATAAATGGGCTTATTAAATTTTTGGTCATCATTGACTATGACAGACAAAATCTATTTTTTATAAACCTATAAGTTTCTATATTCATTCAAGGCTTGTAGACAATGTATAAACAAAATTCATTTTTAATCAGAGAATAAGATCATTTTAGTATGGGAAATTATAAAAATACTATCTGAGCTGTTTGTATATAACATGGTCTTTCCCAGAAACTTTGGTTATTTATGTGACACCTGAAACTCAGAGTTAGAGCTCTGAAGCTATGAAAGTCAGCAGAACCACATACAGGAACTGTTTAAAAAAGTTGAAAAAGTGATCAGACATCAAATAGAAATATGAATGAAGCTGATTTGGATAGGAGTAAGGTAAATCGGAAGTCTGGGTAAAGGATGATATTGTCCATATCTTAAAATGTCAACTTCTGTGTGAAACTAAAGGGGGAGATATTTATTTGTTGCAAAATTTAAATTTCCTAATTTAACTACTGTAGTCAGTTTAGTTGAACATCATAAGTATAGGGGATCTTGAATAGGGCATGAGACTTTGTTGGTTCATCCAAGTTGGTATGATGCCCCAATAAATCCCAGAGTGATTTGGACATTGAATAAAGAAGAATTTGCAAAGTCCCTTTAGAGAAATGGGGAGAAAGTGGGAAAGATTCAACTTCCCCCATTTGGAGTATTTCTGATACTCTCACAAGCAGTGGGCACAACCAAATCAAAGGCTGAGCCCTCAATCTTGGGATTTGCCCCTATGAAACTTATTCCTGCAAAGGATAGGCTAGGCCTACTTATAATTAATCCTAAGAGTCACCCCCAGAGAACCTCTTCTGTTGTGCAGATGTAGCCTCTCTCTCTAAGCTGACACAGCAAGTGAACCTACTGCCCTCCCCGCCCCCCCCAACACACACACACGGGACATGACTCCCAGGTGTGTAAATTTCCCTGGCAATGTGTGCCAGAAATCCCAGGATGAGGTTGGACCTGGCATCATGGGATTGAGAAAACTTTCTTGACCAAAAGGGAGGAAGAAAGAAATGAGAAAAAATAAAATGTCAGTGGCTGAGACATCTTATAGTTGAGATGTTATCCTGGAGGTCATTCTTACACTATATATATCCCTTTTCAGTTTGTGGTGTATTTGAGTGGCTAAAGGAAAGTATCTGAAACTGCAGAGCTGGACACAAGGGTGTTCCAGTACCCTTGTTTCTTGTAGATGATTGTATAATGATATAGTTTTTACAATGTGACTGTGTAATTGTGAAAACCTTGCATCTGATGCTTCCTTTATCTAGGGTATGAACAGATGAGTAAAAAATATGGATAAATAAATTTAAAATATGGATAAAAATAAATAATAAGGGGAACAAAGGTTAAAATAAATTGGGTAGATGGAAATACTAGTGGTCAATGAGAGGGAGGGGTAAGGGGTATGGTATGTATGAATTCTTCCTTTCTTATTTTTATTTCTTTTTCTGGAGTGATGCAAATGTTCTAAAAAAAAATGATCATGTTGATGAATACACAACTATGAAGTGATATTGTGAGCCATTGATTGTACACCATATATGGAATGTTTGTATGTTAAGAATGTTTGTGTTTGTATGTTGTTCTACAATTTAAAAAAAGAGAGGACATTGGAGAAGGTAGAATTTAACAAATGAGTATGATTCCTGAATCATACATTGAAATTTCTTTTAGTCTCAAGTATCTTAGAGCAGCTAGAAGTAAAAACCTAAAATGGTGGAATTGTAACCCACACCAAACTGTGAAATCTGTTTTACAACTAATTGTTGCGATGTGTTTTGAAATTTATTACTTTTTTATATATATGCTATTTTTCACAAAAAAGAAAAAAAAATTCTTATCTAGCATTTTGGAGCAGCTAGAAGGAAAAATCTGAAATAGTGGAATGGTAGCCCTTAACAAACTCTAAAATCTATTCTGTATCTACTTGTTGAAGTGTACTTTAAAAATCATTGCTTTTTCTTTCTCTTCATTTATGTACGTTATATTTAACAATTAAAAATGTTTTAAGAAAACATTATCTATCCCACCTAGTTTTTATTTATCCAGACTGCATAAAATTGGAAACACATTTAATAACAAATTCACAAAGCTTTTGCTTGGGTTTCAAATACAACTAGGCATTTAGATACTTTATACTCATAAAACACAAATGATTACTTTACATTGTGCTTAAAATCTCTCCGCCCAATTCAGTACTACCTTCAAAGATCAGAGATGTTCCACATTTGAAATATAAGAAGCTTGTTAATATTGAAGGATTTATATCCAGAAAAAAAACTCAAATTTTCTCAACATTATTCACAAGAAATTTGTTAGTTTACAAAATTAAGTTATGGCTTCTTACAAACTAGTTCAGAGCTTTATTCAAATGCTACTTTCTTATGTAAAGATCTTTGAAGTGTAATCTCTTCTGTGAGGTCTTCTTAGGTCATTTTTGTTTATCTACTTTTTAAATTTTTCCAGCATTTTTATTCTATTATTATTACTGTCTTACACTATGCACTGGTATAGGTATATTCTCACTAGAATATAAACTCTTTGAAACTAAAAATTACATTTTCCTTATTTCTGCCAGTATTTACTAACAAAAATATACTGATTGGCATTAACAAAAAGTCACTACAAATTTAAATTTTTTCACATACTGAGGTAACAAATGGCAAAGTAACTAAAAAGCCAGATTCTTTGAAATCCAGGTAATCAAGATTATTAAAAAATCCATTTATAGTCTTACTAAACTTAACTGATTTTTTAAATAAGATATATTTGAAACATTGGTGTATTAGTTAGGGTTATCTAGAGAAACAGAGTCAACAGGGAACACTCACAAATATAAAATTTATAAAAGTGTCTCACATGACCATGGGAATGCAGAGTCCAAAATCCGCAGGGCAGGCTGTGAAGCCGACAATTCCGATGAAGGGTCTGGACGAACTCCACAGGAGAGGCTCACCAGCCAAGACAGGAAGAGCCTGTCTCTTCTGAATCCTCCTTAAAAGGCTTCCAGTGATCAGATTAAGCATTACTCATTGCAGAAGACACTCCCCTTTGGCTAATTACAAATGGAATCAGCTGTGGATGTTGCTGACATGATCATGATTTAATTCTACAAAATGTCCTCATCGCAACAGACAGGCCAGCACTAGCCCAACCAGATAAACAGGTACCACCACTTGGCCAAGTTGACACATGAACCTAACCATGACAATTGGCATATTCTTATTTTATAAGTGTCATCATTACCAGGTATATTTTTCAGTTTATGTAATTTCAGCTGTGTTTTAGCTTGTAAGCTGCCAGAATGCAATATGTCAGAAATGGAACAGCTTTTTGAAAAAAGAGGATTTATTAAGTTGCAAATTTACAGTTCTAAGGCCATGAAAATGTCCAAATTAAGGCATGGCTATAAAAATGTCCAAACTAAGACATCAAGGGAAAGGTACCTTGGCTCAAGAAGGCTAATGATGTTTGGGGTTTCTCTCAGCTGGAAAAGCACATGATGATGTCTGCAAGCTTTCTCTCCAAGATTCTTCAATGGCTTCCTTGAAGGCATTTTCTTTGTGCATCTCCAAAGGCCCCTGGCTGTATGGACTCTGTGGATTCTAAAGCTTTTTCCAAAATGATTCCCTCTTGAACGGCTCAGTAAGCAACTCCAGCTTGAATTGGTGGAGACACAGCTCCATGGAAACCATTTAATCAAAAGTTACCACCCACAATTGGGTGGGTTATATCTTCATGGAAACAATCAAAAAGGTTTCACCCAGCAATATTGAATGAGGATTAAAGACTTGGCTTTTCAGGGTATACAACAGATTCAAACCAGCACATGACAGATTCAAACTGGCAAAACTTAAAAGTAGGTTAATTTTTAGAGGAATTTTGAGATGTATATATAATACTAGCTTATTTTATAAGTAAGCTGGTAGAAATTTAGGGAAAACATACCCAAGCAGGATAAAATCACATTTGTTCAATTCAGAATTGTATCATAAAATTCTTTTTATCAGTGGTTGAAAAAAATCTTTGTTTCCATATTATCTTAAAATTACAAACAATTTTTAAAATATGTTGACTATCAAGTTCTGGAAAATACACTGTAATTGTTTAATTTGTCCCAGGCTTAAATCCAGGAAACCTGTCCTTATCTCTCATAGACCTTTCATTATAATTACTGAGATTTGGTAATTAGATTTTATTCAGTTACTCTTATCCTGAGGCTATTTAAATTTTAATAATGATCTAATTACTGTGGTTACCACTGCAAAAGTGTTATTGGGGAAAAAAAATAATATTAGCAAACATGCCTTATTCTTTAGCATTTTCTGTGCTTACCATTTCTAATCTCCAGGCCCAGTAAAAAAGAATTCTAACCACACCTCCTCATCTTTCTCTGCCTAGCCCTTCCCCCATAACTGCTTTAGGTGGGTAGGCCTTGGGGCAGAGACAGGTGAGACAAAGAATGAAACCTGGCTTGTTAAACTAGAATTTAAATGTTTAAGTGAGGGCTATGGAATTTCAAAGTTTCTACACCCTTCTTTTTATTACTTCAAATTATTAGATCTATCTTACTAAAAGCTGTGACCCCTGACAATTGTAATAGGTCTTTGCCATTCCCAGAGGCAATTATTCAGTTTTGTGACCTTAGGCAAATTCCAGGGTGATTTCTTTCTGTTTCTTTCTAATGTCCAGGTTTGTTTACAGTGGTTACAAAACTAAGGTTTTTGAGTCTTGCTCCTAAGAGAGTTTTTCTTTTCTACTTTTTACTTCAGAAGTACCAATTTATATATTTATGTAATGATACCTATTTATTTCTAAGTACCTATTGCCATTCAGAGGTATGAGAATATACATTGAACAGGCATATAGGCACAAGTAGAAAGTTAGTGTGCCAGTTTGAAACTGTTATGTACCCCCAGAAAAGCTATGTTCTTTAATCCTGATTCAATAGTGTTGGGTGGGATATTTCTGATTAAGTTGTTTCATGGAGATGTGACCCACTAAACTGTGGGTGGGACCTTTTGATCATGGAGATGTGCCTCCCACCCATTCAAGATGAGATTGTTTACTGGAGTCCTTTAAGAGGGAGCCATTTTGGAAAAAGCTTCAGAGCTGACATAGAGAAAGACATTTAGACAATCAGAAAGAAAACATCCCCAGGGAAGCTGTTTTGAAACCAGAAGCCAAAGAACCAAAGGCCTCCCCACTGGCCTTTCTTGAGTAATGTATCTTTATCTGAATATCTTAGTTTGGACATTTTTATGGCCTTAGAATTGTAAACTTGTAAGTAAATAAATTCCTGTTTTAAGAGCTATTCTATTTCTGGTATATTGCATTCCAGCAGCACTTAGCAATCTAATACAGTTAGTTTCACAGAACTTTCCATAGAGCCATACTCAGGCTAGTTCCCATATTGATGCCAGATTATGTTAAATAAATAAACTCTTTTATTTATAGACTCATAATTAAAGTCTTTTCAATTTTCAGTATAGACCAAAGGTTCTCTTTTTAAAGAATTTCCATAATCAGTAACTGTTCTAGTTTGCTAGCTGCCGGAATGCAACACACCAGAGACGGATTGGCTTTTAATAAAAGGGGATTTATTTTGTTGGTTCTTCAGAGGAAAGGCAGCTAACTTTCCACTGAGGCTCTTTCTTACGTGGAAGGCACAGGATGGTCTCTGCTGGTCTTCTCTCCAGGCCC
>PVIY010040788.1:0-22107 GCA_004026745.1 Myrmecophaga tridactyla | reverse complement strand
TCTCTTTCTCCAAAATGTTTCCTCTTTTATAGGACTTCAGAAACTAATCAAGACCCACTCAAATGGGTGGAGACATATCATCCCCTAATCCAGTTTAACAACCATTCTTAACTAAATCACATCAACCAGGGAGATGATCTCATTAGTTTCAAACATACAGCATTGAGTAGAGATTATTCTACCTTTATGAAATGGGATTTATATTAAAACATGACTTTTCCTAGGGGGCATACATCCTTTCAAACCAGCACAATTATTAACTAAAATCTGCAGTTTAACTTAGAGTTCACAATGTAGTGGAGTTCCATGGGGTTTTTTTTATTTTATTCTGTTAATATATATACAATCTAAAATTTCTCTTTAATCACATTCCAGTATATATTTCAGTGCTGTTATTTGCGGTCACAACGTTGTTCTACCATCACCACCATCCATTACCAAAACATTTCCATCATTCCAAATAAGAATCCTATAATTTTAAACCTTAACTTCCATTTCTTATCCTCATCTTGTCCCCTATTAACCTATATTGTAGATTGTGACTATGAGTTTGCTTATTCTAATTATTGCAAATCAGTGACATCATATGATATTTGTCCTTTTGTATGTGATTTATTTAACTCAACATGTCTTCAAGGTTCAGCCATATTGTTGCATGTATCAGGACATCATCCCTTTTTACAGTTGAATAATATTTTATCATGTGCTATATACAACGTTTAATTTATCCATTCATTGGTTGATGGACACTTGAGTTGTTTTCATCTCTTGGTAATTGTGAATAACGCCACTATGAACATTGGTGTGAAAATATCTTTCAAGCCCCTGAATTCAATTATTTGGGGCATATAACTTTTAGTGGGGTTCCTGGGTCATATAGTAGTTCTTTAATTAATTTCTGAGGAACCATCAATCTGTCTTCTACAGCGGTTGCATCATTTTATATTCCCACAAACAATGAATGAGTGTTACTAATTGTCTGCTTCTCCTACAGTTATTTCCTTCCTTTTTTATAATAGCCATTCTAATGAGAGTGAAATGGTGTCACATTGTGATTTTGATTTGCATCTCCTTGATGGAAATGATATTGAGCATCTGTTCATGTGTTTGTAGTCATCTTCTTTCAGAGATATCTTCATGATTTGCGCCCACTTTTTAATTGGGTTGTTTTTGTTGTTGTTGTTCTTAAGTTGAAGGATTTCTTTTTATATATTGGATGTAATCTTGTAATAGATATGTGGTTTCCAAATATTTTCTCTTGTGTAAGATATCATTTTACTTTCATGATAAAGACTGTTGTTCTTCAAAAGCGTTTAATTTTCATGACGTCCCATGTATCTATATATTTTCTGCTGCTTGTGATTTGAGTGGAAATTCTAAGAAACCACTGCCTAACAGGAGCTCCTAAAGATGCTTCCCTACATTTTTTTTTCTGGGAATTTGATAGTTCTAGTTCTTTTATTAAGGTTTGTAATCCACTTTGAGTTGATTTTGTTTATTGTGTGAGGTAAGGGGGTCCTCTCTCCTTTTTTTTTTTTGCAAATGGAAATCCAGTTTCCACAGCAGCATTTGTTGAAGAGACTATTTTTTTCTTCCTAATTGAGTGGTCTTTTTAACCTAGTCAAATATCAGTATGCCATAAATGTGAAAGTTGATTTCTGAGCTCCCAATTCTATTCCATTGGTCTATATGTCTGACACTGGGCCAGTACCATGCCATTGCGATTATAGTGGCTTTTTGATAAGTTTGAAAATCAGAAAGTATAAGTCCTCCAACTTCATTTTTCTTTTTCAAGATGGCTAGAGATATTCTGGGTCCCATATCTTTCTATATAAATTTAATGATTGGCTTTTCCATTTCAACAAAGATGGGTTTTGGAATTTTGAATGGAATTACATTGAGTCTATAAATTTCTCTTGATAGTATTGAAATCTTAATGATATTTAGTCTTCTGATCAGTGAATACAAAATATATTTCCATTTATTTAGGTCTTCTTTCATTTATTTTATAAATACTTTGTAAATTTCTGTGTACAATTACTTTACATTCTCAGTTATATATATTCCAAGATATTTAATTTGTTTAGTTCCTATTGGGAATGGATTTTTTTCTTGATTTCTTCTTCCAAATGTTCATTGCTTATGCATAGAAACACTACTGATTTGGGTGTGTTGATGTTTTACCCTGCCACATTGCTGAATTCCTTCATTAGCTCTAGGAGTTTTCTTGTGAATTTTTCAGGATTTTGCATATATAGGATTATATAATTAGCAAATAGGGACGTTGCACTTCTTCCTTTCCAATTTGAATGCTTATTTCTTTTTCACACTAATTACACTGGGAAGAACTTTCAGTACAATGTTGAATAGGAGTGTTTTCATTGAGCATCCTTGTTTATTCCTGATCTCAGAGGGAAAGCTTTCAGTATTTCACCCTTAAGTAGGATGATTGTTATGGGCTTCTTATATATGACCTTTACCATGTTGCAGAAGTTTCCTACTATTCCAAGTGTTCTAAGTGTTTTTGCCAATAAAGGGAGTTGTATTTTGACAAATGCCTTTACTGGCATCCATTAGGATGATCACATATTTTTTCCCCCTTCATTCTTTTAATGTGGTGTATATCCATTAATGATTTTTTCCTCCATTATTTTAATGTGGTGTATTTCACTAATGATTTTTTTTGCCCCCAAACTTGAACAGCAGTGTTTCAGTTTGCTAAAGCTGCTGGGATGTGATATACCAGAAATGGATTGGCTTTTACCAAAAAGATTTATTAGGTTACAAACTTATGGTTGTAAGGCTATGAAAATATCCAAATTTAAGGATCAACAAAAGGATACCTTCACTCAAGAAAAGCCAATCATGTCCAAGGTTTCTCTGTCACATTTATCTCTATTCTAATCTTTATTTCCTTCCTTCTCATCATCTTATGTTTAGTTTGTTCTTCTTTTTCTAATTCTTCCAGGTTTGAGGTTAGATCTCTGATTTGAAGTATTTCTCTTTTTTAATGTAAGCAATTAAAGCTATACATTTCCCTTTCAGCACTGCCTTCTCTGTATCCTTTAAATTTTTGTTTATTGCATTTTCATTTTCATTAGCCTAAAGATATTTCCTAATTTTGCTTAGAATTTCCTCTTTAACCTATTGATTGCTTAAGAGTATGTTGCTTAATTTCCACATATTCATGAATTTTCTATTTCTCCCTCTGTTATTGATTTCTAATTTCATTCTGTTGGGTTGAAGAATGTACACTGGATGATTTCAATGTCTTTTAATTTATTGAAATTTGTATTGTGACCCAACCCATGGTCTATCCTGGTCAATGAACCATGTGCACTGAAGAACAATGTGTATTCGGGTTTTGTTGGTGCAATGTTCTATGAATGCTTAAGTCTAATTTGTTTAGTACTAGTAAAATTGGTTTAGGTAATAAGTCCTGTGCTTACGTTTTGATCATCTGACTAGATGTTCTATCTGTTACTGATAGTTGCATGCTAAATACTCCATTATTAATATAGAACCATCAATTTCTCCCTTCAACCATGCAAGTATTTGCCTCATATGTGTTAGGTCTCTGCAGTTCTATGCATATATAATTATTATAGTTTCTTCCTGTCCCTTTTATCAAAATATAATGACCATTTTTGTTTCTTAGAACTGTTTTTGACTTAAAGTCTATTTTATGCAATGTTAGTATAGACATCCCAGGTCTCTTTTGGTTGCTACTTGCCTGGTATAACATTTTTACATGGCTTCACTTTCAACCTACTTTTATCTTTGGATTTATAATGAGTCTCTTACAGACAGCATATAGTTGGTTCTTGATTTTTCTACAAGTCTCTGACTTTTAACTGGAGAATTTAATCCATTTACATTTAAAGTCACTACTGACAATATAGGGCTTTCTTCTGTCCTTTTGTTATTAAGTCTTTGTAAGTCTTATACCTTTCCCCCCTCACTTTCTTTAAAGCTTATTTTAGTATTTGTTTTTTGTGTGTTGTACAATATTAAGTTGTACAATATTAATATTATGTGAATGCATGTTTCATGTATTTTCCTTGCAGTTACTATGAGGTTAAAATTTAACATCCTAAATATACAAAAATCATATTTGGTGGGATACCAATTTAACTTCAACATCATGCATATACTCTTTTCCTATATTCCTGTCCCCCCAGCTTTCTTTGTACTTATTAAACCTTTGTACATTGCATACACCAAAATTTATATTTATTATTACTTTTATGCATTTGCATTTTAACACCTGCAGGAAGTAATATGTAGAGTTACATACCAAATGGTACAATACAATAATACTGGCATGTGTAATTCCCTGAATAGCTAATGCATCATTTTTCTGCTTTTGTTAAAGAAGTGGTTAAGGGTTGACAGAATATAAAGATTTTGGGGGGTTTCCAAGTAGGAAGGAATCCTTGCCCCCTTAAATTTATTTCCTGACCTAAGGCCAGAATGAAGGTTAAATGTATAGATCCATTCACATTATTTTCTCCTAATGGTGATGGTTTCCATTTGGGTTGGTTTAAAAAGCAGCAGCAACAATACCACTTCCAATAAGCTTTGTTATTTGTGGGCCCTTCTGGCTTATCTGTTGGGAACTTGTTCCACCACATCTGTATTTAATCTCTCTTAGTTCCTTGAAATTACCAGACTCTCCCCCAAGTAAGGACTGTGGTACATCTTCTTCCTTCTGATCTTCTTAGAAGATGGATCTTCTCTCCCATTTCTCCTTACCCCTACAGATAGCTGCCATCTGGATCAAGAGCTCATATTTCAAGTCTCCTTTAATAATCTCTTCTTTTTGGAAGGCCTTTTTGAGCAGTTCAGAAAAATGTTATTCTCTTCAGAGACAAAGGGAAAAAACATGCATAGTAATTGGTTTTGTCAGATGTTTCCAATTTTTCAAAAGTACTTGAATTTAAATCAACTTAGTAAGTCTCAGAAATATTTTTTTGTCTAAATAAGTGATATAGCACCAATATATAAGTTGAAACACTAAGTGCAATCACTATTATATAAGATAGTTCAGGGTAACCATTAAGGAAGTGAATTTACAGCACCAGATTTGTACCATGCATACAGTAATTATAAATTCCTGCCATGGTAGCAAGATCTCTGAAAAAAATTTTTTAACATGTAATTGAATGTGCTATACATCTAACATTGAATCTCCTCAATTATATGAGATTTTTATGGGGAAATTGATAATGTGGGTAATTTAGGTGGGTTAAAATCCTGATGGAGTGAAAACAAGTAGTGTGACAAAAGTTCTAAAGGTAAATTGAAGCCAGCTTGTAAAGAATCTTGAGTATTGGAGTTGTGCATCTATACTTTGTGTTATAATTAGGAGAAACCCCTTACATAGGATATATATATTTGAAGTATTAGAACAAACACATCTCACTTCCTAACAAGGAAAACATTATAACTGAAGTTATAAAGTTCAGATTTGCATTCTAGTTACAAAATTTACTCTGGCTGAACTCTCAGATAAAAATTTTGGACATCAATAACTCACAATTCTTTCTTGGTTTTTCTCTCTCATACTGACATTATAACCATGGGGGTGTGTACTGGATACTTAGAAAATCAGCTTTAATTCAGTAATGATAATGATTTTAAATGTGTGCCTTACTCTTCACTTCTCTAGAGAGCTTTGGGACCTTAAGATTTAGACTGTGAAAGATTCATTGTTTCTCAATGACTTGACAAAAAAAATGTGGGTTATTCCTAATGTTCAACATCCGTAGAATCAACAAATGTCTCAACCATGCATATAAATTTCAGGCCACCAAAGATAGTGGAAAACAAAGCATCCTTATGATAAATATACTAAAATTGATTTAAAATTTGGATTAATGTTGAGAGAATGAGCTGTTGATGGAGAAAAATCTGAGTTCCAACTCCAACCCTGTGTGCATCTGTGACCTTGGACATGTTACTTAAATCTCTAAGCTTTTTCTTTCATCAATTATAGCAAGAGCATCATCATGAAACTATGTTGTAAGTTTATTGTGAGGATTTAGCAGATTAAGCATAAGATTTAAAATAGTGACTGTCATATAGTAAGTAATAAATAATTTTTGCTATTTTAACTAATGAAGCAAGGAGATATGGCTCTATATTGGTACTTAAATACATGTTGGCAAAATGCCTGGGTCAGAAAAAGTTCTTAATAATATCAAGGAAGATACTAACTTTTTTGTGCCAAAACCTGTATGTACCAAACTTTGACCTGATGTTTTCATGTAAGTCTACTTTACACAATTGGTCAAGCTGCCAGGAGATATTGAATATTGAAAACTTTTCATGTTTCATTTTATTCAGCTGTCTGATCAGAATAGGGGTTGACTCCACTTAACAATTAATAACTGAAGACCATTATTTTGTAATCCAGGTTCTACTACTATTGCTGTGGTTCGCATAAATTAAAGAAACACAAAAAGGAAAAAAGTACTAGAAAGAAAATGTAGGCAGAGATCAAACCTATCACATACCAAGACTTATCAAATGCACCACAAGTTTCAATTGGAATTATCAACAGCTCATATATACAATTAGTAGGGTCCATAAGGAAAACTAACCATCAGAAAAGTGGATCAGCTTTTTGCCATTTTATAACAAATCTCAAAAAACATTTCTCCAAGAGTCCCTTATATAAGGAATGTGTGAAATCTCATGCATAATAATATTCTTATTTTTATATATGGGAGCAGAAAGGAGTTTTCTTCTGCTGTACATCCTTGTCATCAGTTCATAGATTTAAGGTTGGCGGCATACCTTGTTGGATTGGTGGGGTGCTGGGAAGCTCGCTCCCCACAAAACGTCTCTCTTCCCAAAGATAGGGCATTTTTGTTCACCAGAATATTTCCTTAAAAAATATTTCTTCTGCGAGTGGTCATACCAAAGGGAGCTGACTTCTTAGTTCTTAGTACTCCAGGCTTAATGCGTCTGCCTAACATAACATTCACTCTGTACTTTCAATCCTTGAAGTAAAGACTGATAAATGTTCAATGTCATCACATAGTAATATAAAGTTGCATTATCTCTTACAGAGCTACTATCCCATGCACCAACTAATGTAGATATTGAACTATTATAAAACATTGAAAATATGGAACCGATTTAAATTTTCCACCCATTAGCCTACTGTAAGTACTAATATGGTTTCTTCAAAGTAAAGAGAGAGACAATAGTGGGTTTATGAAATGAAAACATCCATCAAGTTCACATCAATTATACATCTACTTTCCTATTCACTGAAGAAGAAAATAAAACTGTAATTCTCTTCATCAGATAGTAATAAGAGAATGATATTACTCAATTACATGAAGCTAAGTTGTATTATGATTTGATTACATAGGAAAACTTCTTGTATTTTATCCATATTGTAATTTACTGACCTTTAATATCTTGATAATTTAATGCAATACTTATTTTCATGAATGTAAATAGCTATTTCATTTGAATTTTAACTTGTCCTGAATTTCCCACATTAGCTTGGAATAGCTAACTCATTCTACTTACTCCACAAGAATCCTCTTTCCAATAGTGATAAACTTGGCAGAATCTTTAAGTTTGAGAATCATTTGAGATATGTTGCTAAAAGTAAAGAGAATCTTCCATTGCTATCCTGTTGCCAGACATCCAATTATAATGCCCGCTTATCCTTCTAGAATGAAATAGGGAGAGATGACTCTCCTGAACATAAAAAGTCCAATAAAACTAAAAATGAACAATTTAATTTGTGATTGTCAGTTATACAGATGAATAAAAATAAATTGCCATGAAAGAAAAATTTAAGTCTGCAAATTCACATCACAGATCCTCAAGAATTATAGTTAACAATACTAATGTTGAAAATGATCAGAAAAAAAACATAGAAATTTAACCAGAGACATATTATTATCAGTTAATGAAATTGTCTCATTTTATAAACCATGAAATTGAGAAATGAGGAATTTGTTGATTAGCCCCAAAACATGGTTAGTTTAAACTTTATCTATATATCAGGCCATATATATGTTTACTCATTCAAATCATATCATATTTATCAAGGAATTTCTCTCTTCCCCATGCTGCATAAGATAATAGAGGAGATAAAACAATGAGACAAAGTAAGACCTTCATGTGCTGGTTCAAAACCATTAAATACTGTTAAATACCCCAGAAAACTCATGTTCTTTTCATCCTAGTCCAATACTGTGGCAGCAAATCTGTTGTAGGGTGGGATCTTTTGACTAGATTGTTTCCATGGAGATGTGGCCTGCCCAATTGTGGGTGTGACCTTTCACTTAGATTTTCTACATGGAGTTGTGACCCCACCTATACAAGGTAGGTCTTAACCAGTTTACTAGGGTCCTTAATGGAACTCACAGAAAGAGATAGAGTTCAGAGCCAATATGGCAATACTGCACTTTAGACCTCCCAGATGTGGTCGAAGGAAACTTTTCAGCTAGTACATTACCTTATTTGCCTCAAAATAGTGAGATAGAAATACATTTTAAGGTATGGAAGCTCATGGAGAATTGAGTTTCAAAGTTCTCAGATTTGACTCAGGCATTTGACTGGACCCAAATGCCTCCAGTTTAGGTCTCATGATTCCAATACTTTCTATGTGGTACTCTTACCTTTCCATTCCCAATGTCAATTGTTTATTTGGACTGCAATTTTGCAATCCTAACAATCAGACATAGCTTTAGTTCTTAGGCAATATCATTTCTAGGACCACAGGAGATGAAAGACTCATCTTAAGATACAATGGACTTACTGTCTATTTGCCTTTCAAGTAGATATATACTGGTTTCAATACCAGCAGACTCACTGTCTCTACAAGATTTATCATTTCTATTTCTATGACTGTTATAGCATCTGATGTCTTGAAACCTGGTTTACCAACTCCTTCTTACCAGGATCCGTGATGACTTGGATACATGGGTTACCAGAGTCTCTTTTTTCCCCTGGATACCCCCAGCAAGTTGTTCATCTATTTATTCATCAAATATGTGAGCATTTCTGATCATTTTGGATATTTGTCATCTGAAGCTACATCTAGGAACAGTATGAGTTATCAACCCAAAAAGTAACACTTGTCCCACCTAAAATGTGTAATTTTAAGAGGGTTTAATAAGGTAATTTTTGCAAAGGAATGCATATATTTTGGGGAAATCACATGGAATAGTGTAATAATCTCAGGACTAGTCATTACTGAGAACTCTTACCACACCTAGCACTGAGAAAAAAGAATGTAAGTGCTAAAGAGAATCAAGGGAGAGTTTTGTTAATGGATTGTCTGATATGAATTATGGTCTCTATCCAAGGATGCAAGGAGCTTGTGGCAACCTCGAAGGGAAGTACCTGGGAACAAACATTCCGACCTCACTTTTGTCACTGCCACACAACATGGCAAACCCATTAAGAAGACCTTGAACAAATCAGACCATTGATGCAAGTAATATATATATCTTAGCCATGCAGAACAAAAAGGAGTCTAGAGAAGGGTTGAGAATGGAATTAGAGGGGCACATAGAAGATATCAAGCATTAGATAGAAAATTACAATTTATGTACAAACATTTTAAAAGAGAGGGTTATATACGTAGTGCATATCCTAGGGGTTTCATTTGCACATGTTGTTAGTTTAACATATTTATAATTCAAAATGTAAAGGATTTATAACCCAAAATAGTGATGGATTACAGTTTTCACAGGGAATTGCAATCTCCCAAAATTCTTTTCTCCATCTTATTAGAGTTGATATTTCTAGACCCAATTGTTTTTATTGTCTTGTTAGTCATTCCCCACTCCATGAAATCCTGAGGAGCTGCAGGAATCTACAAACCTTGGGATTCAGAAACTTATGTAATGAGATCACAGATTTGATCATTCAAGGTGATGGTAGTACTCAAAATTTTAGGTAAGTTTCCCATTTACATAAAAAAAGAGAGATAAGTAGAAAATTTTATGCCATTCTGGCAAACTTTCATTAATAGAATACCAGCTTTGTATATGTAGAATGGAATGATATATTAATGTTCTTTTGTTAAGTTTTTTAATTAATAAAAAGTTTAAAAAAAAAATAGAATACCAGCTGGGGCAAAAGACTAATTTTTAATACATAACCCCACATAAAAATTATAGCATTCTTTTTATTACAGAAAGAAATATATTAAGGTTTACCAACCTAAGTCAAGTATTATTGCTCAGATTTCCCTGCCTCTCATTATTGTATACTTGACCATAACACATGGTCTTGGATCAGAGAAATCCATAATTGAAAGAATTAATTCTTCTCTGCTCCATTTGTAAGTGAAGTTTCTTTCACCATGGAGAGAAAGAATCAAATTGTGAATGAATTCATCTTGGTGGGCTTCACCACAGACCCTGTGATGCAAGTGGTCTTATCTGGGGGAGTTATATGCACATACACAGTGACTGAGATTTACCACATTCATTGTATTGATCTGTAATGATTCCAGGCTACCCATCTTTTTTTTTATCATTTCCATGGAGATGTGACCCACCCAACTGTGGATGGTAGTTTTTGATTAGTTGGTTTTCATGGAGATGTATCTCCACCCATTCAAGGTGGGGTTACTTACTGGAGCCCTTTAAGAGGGGACCATTTTGAAAAAACCTTAGAACCAAAAGAGGCCACACAGCTGGAGATTTTTGGAGTGGAAGGAAAACACACCTGAGGAAGACTTATAAAATGAGGAGAGAAAGCTAGCAGACATCATCATGTGCCATCCCAGCTGAGAGAGAAACTCTGAACTTCATCAGCCTTTTCTTTGGAATTAAGGTATCTGTATTAGTTAGCATTCTCTAGAGAAACAGAATCAACAGGAAATATCCATAAATATAAAATTTATAAAAGTGTCTCATGTAACCATAGGAATATAGAGTCCAATATCCATAGGGCAGGCTGTGAAGCTGAATACTCTGATGGAGGGTTTGGACGAAATCAAGAGCAGCAGCTCACCAGCCGAAGCAGGAAGAGAGTCTGTCTCTTCTAAATCCTCTTTAAAAGGCTTCCCGTGATTAGATTAAGCTTCACTCATTGCAGAAGACACTCCCCTTGGCTGATTACAAATGGAATCAGCTGTGGAAGCAGCCAATGTGGTCCTGATTTAATTCTATGAAATGTCCTCATAGCACAGACAGGCCAGAACTTGCCCAACCAGACAAAACAGGTACCACCACTTGGCCAAGTTAACATATGAACCTGACCATGACAGTGTATCTTTTCCTCGATGCCTTGATGAGGACGTTTTTGTGGCCTTAGACTGCAAGCTTTAACTGACTAAAACAATCTCTTTTGCTGGCTCCACAGCTCAGTTCTTCTTCTCTATTAGGCTGAGCTATGCTGAGTGTTATTTGTTGGCTTCATGACTTATGAACATGATTTTGCCACTTCCAATCCCCTGCTTTATATTCAAGTCATGTCAAAGAAATCGTGCATCTGTTTAGTTGTATATTCTTATACTGGAGGCTTTGTCAATGCAATAATACTGACCAACAGCATATTCATATAAGATTTTTTGGGTGACAATGGTACGTATGACATTTTCTGTGATTTTCACATCTAGTGAGGTTAGCATGTGATGGAAAAGAGAGCCACCAAACTATGCTCTTCTTCCTCATGAGCTCCAATGTCATCACCCCCACTAGGTTCACACTGGCCTCCTACCTCTTCATCATTGCCATCATCTTGAGGTTCCATTCCACATAGGGCCACCTTAAAGCCTTCTCCACCTCCTGCTCCCACTTGATTCCTGTCATTTTTTTACTGTAGCTCTATTCTCTATATCTGCTCTTGGCCAAGTTCTAACTAATGCCTTCAGAGGAACAAATTGTTTTCTACATGTTACTGTGGTCTTCCCCATGTTGAACTCCATAATCTACAGTCTGAGGAATAAGAATATGAAAGAAGCCCTGAAAAAAAACTCTTCAAGCTAACACAATTTGTAGCCTAAATTGATGTAATTTTTTCTGGATCATTTCTAAGATATAATGAACAAAGCTCAGTAGAAGGTTGGGGAACTAAGGTTAAAAAAACATTTTTCTATTAAAAGAAATTCAGTGAGAAATATATACCCTCATTGTTTTAGATTCTTTATTTTGTTTTACTGATCTAACTCTAATATGGACTGTAGAATATAGACCACCTTAATCCTACTACAGTTTTTTTAAAGCAGTATTTTTATTCAATGCAAAACAGAAGAGTTTATTTAATTTATTTAATTTAATAAAATTAAATTTTATTTGACTGTCCCCTATGACTGATCCAGTATTTTGTTTTTTCCTCTATGGGTAGTAAGTGAATATGAAGAAATTTTAAGCATTGTTGAATTTTGTGGAATAACCCCCAAATCCTTGCAGTCAAGGACTCTCAGAGCTTCTGTGAAAACAGAAGAATGGAGAATGTTAAGAGTGTTATGAAGAAAAAAGTGAAGGTAGTTAGGAATTACAAAACAAATACAGGTGAAAGGAAAGATCAGAAATATAAAAGCTATATACATGTTTAAATACATACAATTTGACTTAAATTTTATATTAGATTAATTTTGTAAAAGTGCTCATTTTAGAGAGCACTACAATCTTTCAAAATCCAAGTTCTCACTACTGAATTTCAAGCTTTCCATTTGTAAAATGTAACTAATAATCCTTAACTTGCAGTGTTAGAAATAGTATTAAATAAAATACCTTCAAATAATCTGTGTAGAGCCATTATCTTTTTAATTTTTATTGAGAAATCTTCACACACATATAGTCCATACATGGTATACAATCAATGGTTCACAGTATCATCACGAAGTTATGTATTTATCACCATGATCTTTTAAGGAACATTTATATCACCCCAGAAAAAGAAAAAAGAAAAAAGCTCATACATCCCATATCCCTTACCACTTCCTAATCCCATATCCCTTACCACTCCATCTATTTGACCACTAGTATTTAAATCTACCCAATTTTTATGCTTTATCCCCCTCCTTATTTTTTAACTAAATTTTTATCCTTATTTATTTTCTCATCTGTCTATTCCCTGGCTAAAAAGAGCATCAGACATAGGGTTTTCACAATCACATGGTCAAACTGTAAAAGCTATATTGTTATGCTATCATCTTCAAGACTCAAGGCTACTGGAACACAGCTCAACAGTTTCAGGTACTTCTCTCCAGCTACTCCAAACCACTATAAACTAAAAAAGGATATTGATATTATACATAAGAATAACCTCCAGGGTGATCTCTTGATCTTGTTTGAAATCTCTCAGCCACTGAAACTTAATTCTGTCTCATTTCTCTTCTCTCTTTTTTTGTCAAAAAGTCTTTCTCAATCCCATGATGCTAGGTCCTGGCCCATTCTGGGAGTTCTATCCCAAATTACCAGGGAGTTTTATACCCCAGGGAGTCTTTTCTCCATAAGGGGTAAAGCTGTGAGGTCACCTACCAAGTTGGCTTAGTGAGAGAAGCCATATGTGAGCAATGATAGAGGTTCTTTGGAAGTGACTCTTAGGCATAATTCTAAGTAGGCTTAGCTTCTCCTTTGCAGGAATAAGTTTCATAGGGACAAACCCCAAGATCAAGGGCTCAGCCTATAGAATTGGTTGTCCCCACTGCTTGCAAGAATATCAGGAGTTCCCCAACTGGAGAATTTGAATATTTCTTCCTTTCTTTCCTCTTCCCTAAGGGGACTTTGCAGATACTAATTTATTCTCTGCCCACATTACTCTGGGCTATATCAGGGCATCACACTAACCTGTATAAATCAACAAGATCTCACACCTTATTCAAGATTCCATGTACTTATGGTATTCAACTAAACTGACCATACAAGTTAAATTAGATAATGCATGGACCCATTTATTGAGCTGTTAATTTTCTTCATATGTGGAAGAAAGCAATCATTGGATGTAAAATACAGTGGGTCTTTGTCTGTTTTATTTTATAAGGTTTGATCATATTTTTTCCCTAGTGGGATTATATATGGTGTTGTGCCAGTATAAAGAGAGTACTGTGACATGCCCCTTGTATGAGGGAGAGATCACTCTTCAAAATGATGCACAGTCCTAAACAAGACATCATTCTGTGGTTTTAGAACAATATTTTTATAGTCTAAAGATTCTTAATCTCTTTATCTAATCTGATGCTAATTTAAAAGGCAGAAAGTTCAGACAGAAATATTGTATATAATCCATTCAAGCTTTAGGAAGGAATTTTGAGAAGACACCTTACTTAAACATTTGTAAAATCTAGAGTGAATTTTCAAGATCCTTAACATTCTATATATTCTTCTTATCCAATACAATCTGTTCCAAACTCCAAAGTCAAAACTCTTATTCAAAAAATGCATCCCAATTTCTTTCTTTCCAAGAACTATAAAAGGCAAGCAAGAAGATAAATGTTGAGGAAAACTTAATCTTGCAGAACATCAACAACCTACTAATATAGGTTTAAAATAATTTATATCACAAAAAATAAAAACTGAATAATGGCTTACTCATTATTTCATTGTTTTATATATAATTTCCTGAATTTAATTGACTATAACAATGCACACATACATATATACATATATATATCAATAATTTGGAAAGTGCAATGAGAATATTCAGCAAAAATGTGACAACATTTCATCATTGTGGTCACAGTCTATGTTGATCTCTTGAAAGCCTCCTTGACTTCTTTGTTTCTCATCCTATAGGTGATAGGACTGAGCCATGTATTTAACAAGGTATTGAACTGGTAGCCACTTTGTGTCTCCCCAGGGAATAGATAGAGTGAAGACTTGATCAGGTGGGAAGCACTTTATTTTTCTTGTTTAAAAATCCTAAAGGTGCACAGAGAAGAGGCTGGGACCTCCACATCAAGACCTCTGTGGGTTTCTACATAATGGCTAATTAATTCCTGAGAGGGTTCTTTGGCGATCAGGGTCTTTCTCCAAGGACTGGGGGGAGAAGATTGTGGGTCATTGAGTTAGGATTGGTGAATTTGCCCAGAGTGGCCAGGTAGGCCATGGCCAAGGGTTAGGAGTCATCAATACCATCTGAAGGCAGCAGTTTCCTGGGCATGGGGTTGAGACAAGGCCAGTGTCTCTGGGGGTAGGAGTGAGATTCAGTATCATGGAGGCTCAGTGTCCCATCACCATACATCGGACAGAATGGGGCTTTCCAATCTTGCTCTACCAAAAGCCCAGACACACAGGGATGATGAAAAGCATGGCCATAAAGATGATTTCATGGATGGCAATGGATCCTTCCATGGAGCACTTGACTTCCAGTCCAGAGAAGCCATTATATTCCAAGATGGCAACAAGGATTAGAACCTAGTCTTCTGTTTAGCATGGATCTGGTTTTGCACAGTGGTAATTTTGAAAACATCATCCTTGAGGTGCATGTTTGAGGTCACAGAGGTAATGAAGAATACAGAGCTGGTATCTCAGTGCAGAAATTTTTTATTGTATGGTCCATGCTCTCAACAAATAAGCCATCCTCCCTTCTTAGAGAGTAATATTTGTCACTCTTGTTCTCTTGGCATAGACAATGCTATTAACATTCTGACAACCTGAATTTCTCTTTCAGCTATGCAAATACTTTTGTTAGGAATGCTTTGTTTTCCACTATCATCTAATTTTTTTTTGAGATTTATAGGAGTAGTTGGGGCACTTTTTCATACTATAAATGGGGATCATTAAGAAGAACCCACTTTTTTGTGTGTCAAGGCATTGAGAACCCTTGAAACCTTCAAAATGTATGTCTTGAAGCTCCAAAGATTTCAGGAAAAACTAAGGGAAGGCATCTATGTAAAAACAATATTCTCAAATTAGAGTTGATGCACTCAGAACCATTTGACATTCCATTTGCCTATAATAGCAGCGAGAAAGATGTGAATCCAAGAAAGGATTGTGATTTATTTAGATGTTTAAAATATTTACACTGGAGCTCAATAGGAAATAGTCGAACCTAAAATGCTAACCCAAGTCTCTTAATTGATATTTAGTGTTCTGACTTATCAGAAACTGAGATGCTGATCTCCTCATTTTTTTCCTAATATAATGAGAGTGTTTCCAGAGAATGCAGCTTGAGTCCTGACATGGATAAAAGTGGCCTGGAATACTGAGAGGCATTCCATTCCTCCAACTGTCTATATATGGGAGATCTCACCTCAATAGGACATAAAGCGCTAATACTTTAACCTTACAGCCCAGATTTTTATGACCAGGGTTCAACTCCTCTTTACAACCTTCTGCCTCACTCCCTGTTTATATCCACTCAGGATTTCACCCAAACTAGATCATTTATATGAGTGGTTCCCCATAATAATATCGCTCAATGTAAGAGTTTCAAAGTTGGATTCATAGCACTGTTCTATCACCATTTTTACACTATAATCTTGCTCTGATTAACTCAAGCTTGAAATCATATAATCCTGGAAAGAATTTATGATGATTACACACATTATCCATAAAGAGTTGGGTTTTAAAGACACTGTTTCAATATTAGTCTGAAATTATTTCTATGCCAGGATATAATATGTTCATATAAGGAAACTTATATCTGGGACATTTCCATGACCCAATTTTTTAAACAATATAATTTGGGCAAAACAAAAATCTCTGGACAAAGCTAATGGCTATACTTTTTGTTTTGTCTCTAAAGAAGCAGAAAAATGATAAATTATGTGGTCTTTTGCTCAAAAAATTTTCCATTAGGGAGAAATAATTTAATTAGACTTCACAAAATAATATGCACTGATCTGGTTGGCAGCTCACTGTAGGAATATGGAGAACACCTCCATCAGTAGAAGAATGTATCACCGCCCTAACATGGGAGTGAGCTGGTGACTTCAAGGAACCAAAAAAGGTTAAACAAAGATGGCATAGAGTGGGGTGTCTACAGAATTGTCACCTATTCACAAAGATATTTGGAATCATACTAAAGATGCTGGCCTTTAAACTATCACTAATGGAAATTATTGCATGAAATTTATTAACTCAAATTTCATCTGGCTACAGATTAGGAAATGAGTTGAAGTGAAGCAAGGCTTCCCTCCTAATGAGGGATTCTCTGAAATCCTCATTCCTCTGTCCTGTCTGTTAAGTCCAATTTTTTCCTCTGTCCTCTGTCTGGACTTGTTAAGTCCATTTTTTTTTCATAAAGACAGAGAAAAGAGGCATTATGAAGTCCTAGGAAGAATGTTTATGGTTTGTATATACTGTGACCTCATCTTGGCCTTAAGGACCCATAAATAGTCAGTCTCAACCTCTCTGACAACAGGAATTTATAATTCAATACTCAGAGTAATGGGAAGGTCCCTAAGACAAGGTCCTTTCAAATTATTCATTGGTCATTGGTCACAGAAGCTTGTTTCTTTACAGGCCTTGATGTGAAGAGTGGAGATTTTTTTTCCTATCCCTTGAAACTGGGATGGTCCTTTGGTTTCCTTTGGTCAGTAGGTTATACCAAAGTCTGTCCTTCTGAATTTTCATACAACCTGGGTCTCAGAGGCTTTGAATGAGTCTTCCCTCACTTTTGGAATCCTACCTCTACCATGTAAACAAAGCAGGGTTAGCTTTCTAGACATCTGGGCAGTGTCTCTATGTTCTCCCAACTGACAGCAAGATGGCACCATGACATGTTAGTGGGATCATGTATATTATCCATCCCAACTAAATGAAGGGCTGAGGACAGACAACTGAGCAAGTCCAGTTGAGAGCAGACAGGTCTGGCAAAAGGAAAATGCATAACTGAAATGACCCCTTATCATATCTTGATTCCACCACTTGGAAGCACCATAACTTTGGGAGAGTCTCTTAGGCAACATCTCCACCTAAGTTCCTTCAACTTTAAAAGGGTAAAAAAAAAAAAAAACACCAACACCTATGCAAAAAATATATATACTGAAGGTTAAAGAAAATATGAATTGTTTATTATGATTATTATTAGAGAATTTGTGGGTTTACAGAACAATTGTGCATAAAATACAAGATTCCTAGATTCTCATTTACCACTCTATGATTAACAAATTGGGTTGATGTGACACATTAGTTATGATTGATGAAAGAATATTTGATAACTGTATTATTAACTGTGTTCCATGGATTAATTTAAGATTCACTGTTTGTTTAGTGCAGCTCTATGGATTTTTTTTTAAATAAGTCTATTGCTATCTATAATTCCTTTGCTTCTTCTTTGATTTCAGAATCACTTTTGTCACCTTAGAGCTTGGAACCACATATAGCCTCTGCAGGACTTCTCTCTCCATCCTCCGTGCAGTCTGCCATCCCACACAAATTGCCCTCTCTTATTAGAAAGCTAATATTTCTTCCTTATGTTCTCAAGCTAAATATTTATTTCAGATAAATCTTCCCTAAGTTCCTTCAGTATGTCAGCTCTTCAAACACAACCTTATGTTGTCTTAAATTTTCTTTGCAGTCCTATTCATTATGTATAATAATTGTTTATATAATTATTTATTTCCCTCATGAGGTTGTAAACTATACAATGATAACAATGCACTCTCTCTCAACTTTTCTTTTTATTATTTTTGTTTTGCTTATCTTGATGCTTTAGTTGTAAGGGAGGGGCCAGGAAGAAACAAATCCAGGGTTTAAGAACATTAGAGTAGCAGACTAAGGAGCAGGCTATTGAAAGTTGGGGGATGAGTAAGTGAAATAAATTTCTCTTCCTGCATCACCCCATGTACAAGCAGAAAAGCAGATAAAGAACTCATTCTCCCTTGAAATGATGACAAATAAGCTAAAAAAAAAATGTATAAGGAGACACACACTGTGTAGATGGCATCCTAATTGAGCTCTTCAGTTAGCAAAGGAGAACTGGTTCCCTAGTTATCCAAAAAGTAACAACACCCAGTTCAGCATGAACACATCACTGCAAACCATGTAGGTGTGTACCTTGGGATTTTTAATGATCTAAAATGACAATGATGAGAAAAGGTGAAGCTGATATCTTAACTCATGACATACTCATTGATCTTTTCCCATAAAGGGACAGAAGAGAAAAATTACACCAAAGTGAAGGCATTCATTCTTTTGAGATTCACAGCTTATTTGCAGTTACAGAGAGTACTCTTTTTGCTCCTTCTATAATTTGCATCTTCAGTCTCTTGGGGAACATCACCATGATTTCTCTGATTTGTGCCAATGCTAGACTCCACACACCCATGTATTTTTTTATTGGGAACCTGTCATTCCTGGACCTCTGGTTTTCTTCTGTCTCTATCCCCCTAATCCTGTCTCTCTGAAGAAAAAAGCATCTCCTTTGCTGACTGCTTGGCTCAGTCCTTCTCTGCTGGGCTGGCTTCTAGTGAGAGTGGCTTGTTGGCTTCCATGGCTCATGACTGCTAAGTGGCAATTTCCAAAGCCCTGCTCTATGCCCAGGCAATGTCCCTGAGTATATGTGGCAGTCTTGTGGCAGCTTCATACTTTGGTGGCTTTCTCAACTCAACTTTCATCAACAGCAAAGCATTTACCTTGAGACACAAATGGACATTTTCTCACTGATTTTATAGCGGCATTATTTATGATTCCCAAGAGATGGAAACAGCCCAAATGTCCATCAATGGCCAAGCAGCTAAACAAGCTGTAGTATATACATATGATAGGATATTACACAGCTATAAGACAGAATAAAGTCATGAAGCATGTAACAACTGGATGCACATTGAGGATATTATGATGAGTGAAATTAGCCAGAAACAAAAGGACAAATACTGTATGGTCTCACTAATATAAACTAACATTAATGAGTGAAACTTGAGAGTTAAAGTTAAGAACACAGTTATCAGGAGTTAGAAATAAGGTAGAGATTGAGATTGGGTATTTGGTGCTGAAGGAATACAGAATGTGCAACAGGACTGACTAAAAATTCAGAAATGTGTAGCACAATGCTGTCTGATGGTAGCTGAATAATATAAGTACATTGAATGACACTGAATATATGGTTGAGGGAGAAGGGCTGGGGTGTACATATGAAACCAGAAGGAAAGATGGGGGATAAAGACTGAGATGGTGTAACAAGGAATGCCTACAATGAACAATGATGGTGATAAAATGTACAAATATAAAAACATTTTTTCAAGAGAACATATGAATGTCAACATTGCAAGGTATTGAAAATGTGATGATATGCAGGAAAAAGTACAATCAATGCAAGATAGTATCTATAGTCAATAGTAACATTATAATATGCTTCCACTGAATGTAACAAAGACATTATGCCAAAATTAAATGCAAACAAGCTGGAGATATGGGGGAGGGGTATGGATTCTTTGCTGAACCAAAGGAAATGTTTTCATATAGATTATGGTGGTGAAGGCATGTCTATTTAGTTAGCTTGGGTTGTATGATATGTGCATAAAACTGTTTAAAATTGAACAGATAGAAAGTGCTACAGAAAATGTGGAGAAAAAGATGTTCATGTTTACTATTGGTAGGGAGGCTGAGAGGTGCAACTGCTCTGGACATCAGTGTGGTGATTCCACAGGAGGCTAGGGGAGGAACTGAAGTAGGGACATAAATGGACACTTCCACACTGGTGTTTATGGTGGCGCATGACTGGCAATAGATGGAGGCAGCCTAAGGTTACAATGACTGAGTAATTGAAGGGCAAATTGTGGTGTATACATGTAATGGACTACTGAGTAGCTGCAAGAAGGAATGAAGTTGTGAGGCATGCAACTGGGTGACTGAATCTTGAGGACAATGTGTTAAATGAAATTGCAGAAGCAAAAAGATAAACATAACATGCCTGACTCATGTGAACTAACCATAATATATAAACTTAGAGAATTAAAGTCAAGAGCATGGATTATCAGGTAGGGGGCTATTGTAAAGGATTTTAGATTGTAAGCTCTTCAGCAGTCACATATATTTAGGAGTTGTAACTGTTATTTCTAAATTCTGAGATACAGAGCTTTTTGAGTATAATCTGGTAATTCCCTGGAACTCTGGGTGTTTAAGTGACACCTGAGACTCTGAATTAGAGCACTGAAGCAATGAAAGTCAGCATTACCTCATAAAGCAACTGTTAAAAAAGTTGAAAAAGTAATCAGACTTCAACTAAAGATATAAATGAAGCTGATTTGGATAGAATTAAGGTAAATAAGATTACAGGGTAAAGGTTGATATGGCCCATATTTTAAAACTTCAACTTCTGTGTGAGACCAATGGGAGAGATGTTTATTTGGTGCACAGTTTATATTTTGAGTAGCGCATTATCTAACTTAATTTGTATGGTCAGTTTATTTGAACAGCACAATTACATGGAATCTTGAATAAGGCATGAGATCTTACTGGCTTGTGCAGATTAGTGTGATGTCTCAATATATCCCAGAGTAATGTGGGCAGAGAATTAGAAAGTATTTGCAAAGTCCCCTTGGGGGACTTGGGAGAGAGGAGGAAATATTAAACTTCTCCATCAGGGGAATTTCTGATATTCTCACAAGCAGTGGAGACAATCAATTCAACATGCTGAGCCCTAGATCCTGGGGTTCACCCCTAAAAAACTTATTCCTGCAAAGCAGAAGCTAAGCCTACTCATAATTATGCTTGAGAGTCATGCTCCCACCCCCGCCCCAGAGAACCTCTTTGTTGCTTAGGTGTAGTCTCTCTAAGCCAACTTGGCAGGTGAACTCACTGCCCTCTTCCTACATGGGACATGACTCCCAGAGGTGGAAATCTCCATGGAACTATGGGACAGAACTCCAGAGATAAGCCAGAACCCAATATCAAAGGATTGAGAAAGCCTTCTTGTCTGAAAGGGGGAAGAGAGAAATGGGATAAAATAAAGTTCCAGTGGCTGAGATATTTCAAGCAAATCTGAGGGGTTATCCTGGAGGTTACTCTTAAGCATTATATAGATTAGATATCCATTTTTAGTTTGTGATGTATTGGAGTAGCTGGAGGAAATTACCTGAAACTGTTGAACTGTATTTCAGTAGCCTTGATTCTCGTAGACGATTGTATAACTATACAGCTTTTACAGTGTGACCATGTGATTGTGAAAACCTTCTGATGCTTCTTTTATTCAGGGTCTGGACAGAGGAGTAAAAAAATAAGGATA
>PVIY010040787.1:0-22100 GCA_004026745.1 Myrmecophaga tridactyla | reverse complement strand
GCCCCTCCCTTCCTCCCTTCTTCCCTTCCTCCCTCCCTTCCTCTTCCTTCCTTCTTTTCTTCCCTCCAGCAGTGAGGTTGGGAATCTATTGAGATGGTATAAGACTTTTCACATTTATTAAGTTAATACCATAAACTATGTTGAGTCATCCTTGCTTTTCTGGGGGAAATCCCAGCAAGGTCATGATGTATTGTTCTTTTAATACCACTAAACTTGCTTTGCTGATATTTTTTTTGCATGTTTGTTCCTAAGAATGATAAACCTGTGATTTCCTGCCTACTTTTACTCCTCCCTTGCCCATTCTTGTCTCGTTTTGATTCTGGAATTTTGCTGGCCTTGTAGACTCTGTCCCTCCCTCTCTCCCTTCCTTTCCTTCTAATAGCTGTATTATCCTCTGTAAGCTGGGAATAAACCTTTGATGTTTTAGTAGAATTTGTTTATGCCATTATATGGACCTGTTACCCATTTTAAAAGTAGAACCTTGGCTTTCTTTTTAATCTCCTCTATTTTGTTTATATAGTCAGGTTTCTACTTATTCTTCAGACAGTTTTGTTAATTTATATTTACTTGTAAAATCATTGAATTTATGTTGATTTTTCAAATTTACGGATATTAAGTTTGTATGTAGTAGTTTAGAATTTTCAGAGTTCTTTTTATATCTATATATTCCCTTTATCCTATCATTTCTGCTTTTATTTGGGTATCTTTTGTCTTTTTATGATTGACATGTAGTTTAGTTTGTTAAGCTGCCGGAATGCGATTTATCAGAAACAGAACAGCTTTTTAAAAGGGAATTTATTAAGTTGCAAGTTTACAGTTCTAAGGCCCTGAAAATGTACAAATTAAGGCACCAACAAAAGGTTACCTTCACTCAAGAAAGGAAGGCTGATGCCCTCTGGAACACCTTTGTCAGCTGGGAAGGCACATGGTTGGCATCTGCTAGGGTTTCTGGGTTCTGGACACCTCTCTCAGCTAGGAAGCCAAAAGTCTGCCATCTTTCTCTCCTCATTTCATAAGGCTCCCCTGGAGAGTGCTTTCCTTCCACATCTCCAATGGTCTCTGGCTCTGTGGGCTGTGTTGGCTCTCTAGTTTTTTCCAAAATGGTTCCCTCTTAAAGGGCTCCAGTAAGCAACCCCACCTTAAATGGATGGAGACACATCTTCATGGAAGACACCTAATCAAAAGGTACCACCCACAGCTGGGTGGGTCACATCTCCATGGAAACAATAAAAAAGATCCTACCCAGCAATATTGAATGAGGATTAAAGGATATGGCTTTTCTGGGGACACAACAGTTTCAGACCAGCACAACATCTTTCATTCCACCTGCTTGTAGTAGATCTTTTAAGTTTTTTAGATCTCTTTAAATGTAAATTGTTAGTGACGTATAACACACACATACAGAAAAGGGCATAGGGCACAAGCTCTTTAAATTCTTCTAAAGTGAACACACCCATGTAACCACCACACAGATCAGGAAAGAGAACACTACCAGAACTGAGAAGCCCCTTGTGCTTTCTTCCAATCACAGTTTCCCCTGTATGGGTAGCCTTTGTCCTGACTTCTAATTCATTGATTAGTTTGGCCAGTTTTTGAATTTCATAAACATGGAATCATCCAGTATTCTTTTGCATTTATAGCAGTTCTCTTTTCATTATGTCTTAATGTTCATGAGCTAGGAAAACAAATCCCCTCTAGTGAACTTGTACTCAGTGTAAGGTGTAGGCTAGCAGCAGAGTGTTGTGGGGTCCCTGAGTAACATGGATCCCATTTAATACCAGAACAAGGCAATACCTACTTTGAGTACCCAGAGGCTTTTCTGGTCTACTTTCTTCTTGATATTGTCCAAGGAAAGTGAGGTCGGGTTGCCAAACAGCTGAGGTTCAGTCAGGTGAGGTGTTCATTCATACTGGCTTCTCTGGGAGCCCAGGGAGGGATGGAGAGATGGGCAGTGGTGAGGGACATTGGCTGTGGGCAGCTGTTCACTGAGGACTTGGATGCACTTGCCCAGAACACTCTCAGCACAGCAGTTCTCTTAGAAAAAGAATGGTATCTTTTTTGTTCTTGTTCCTGAGTCAGAAAATTCCACTGGATTAAACCAGCGCCAGCCCATGCAAGGGAAGCTCTCCACATCCTTTCTTTTTGTTTCTTTCTCCACTCTTTTCCACACCTCAACCTTCCCTTATCATATTGTTCTTTCTACCTGTCCCTACTTTCTTTGCTTTCTCTTTTTCTTCCCTAGTTTTTTTCTTCCATACAATTTTTTCTTTCTGCATTCTTTTTTACTGCTTTATTTTTCTTCTATTCTCTGCCCTCCTGCCACTTGTTTTCCTCTCTCCCACGCTTTCTCCCCATCTCACCATGCAGTGAGTGATCTCTCCCTATCTCTTCCCTTTGTCTCCTGCAGGAGATGGACTAGTGATGAAGATCAAACAAGAAAAGCAAGAGTGGCTGCTCCAAACACTGGTGCCCCAGGCCATGCTTTCAGAGAAAGATAAGGAAAACATTTTCCAGCAGCATCAGGGCTTCCTGCCATGCCAGACCATGGGGAAGTCCCGAGCCTTAGGGGGACAAGAAGAACCTGGGGTTCCGAGGTGGGCCCCTTCCACGGAGCAGGATGGGGGCCTGGCTGGCCGGGCTGCTGTGGCAGTTTCCACCTCACCAAGCTCCCAGCTTTCTGCCGGTGAGGGTCACTTTGTATGCGTGGACTGCGGGAAGAGGTTCAGCTGGTGGTCATCCCTGAAGATCCACCAGCGCACCCACACGGGGGAGAAGCCATACCTCTGCGGCAAGTGTGGCAAGAGCTTCAGCCAGAAGCCGAACCTGGCACGGCACCAGCGGCACCACACAGGCGAGCGGCCCTTCTGCTGCCCTGAGTGCGAGAGGCGCTTTAGCCAGAAGCAGCATCTGCTCAAACACCAGAAGACCCACTCTCGCCCAGCCACACACTCGTGTCCTGAATGCGAGCGCTGCTTCCGCCACAAAGTCGGCCTCCGCATCCACCAGCGCGCCCACGCTCGAGACCGCCAGCTGGCCAGAGGCGAGCTGCAGAAGCTTCTCAGAGACAGGGTGGTCCGCAGGGCCTGTCGCCTGCGGCCAGTGCCGCGGGAGCTTACCGAATGGGCTTGGCTGGGGCTCTGTCAAGGGTGGTGGAACAAGCCAGGAGTCCAGTCCAGAGTCCCTGTCCCCTCAGGGCCTGGCGAGCAGCGTCAGTTCATCTGCAACGAGTGCGGCAAGAGCTTCACCTGGTGGTCGTCGCTGAATATCCACCAGCGCATCCACACTGGTGAGCGGCCGTACCAATGCCCTGAGTGCGGGCGCCGCTTCAGCCAGAAGCCCAACCTGACGCGGCACCTGCGCAACCACACGGGCGAGCGGCCCCACCCGTGCCTGGACTGCGGCCGCAGCTTCCGCCAGAAGCAACACCTGCTCAAGCATCAGCGCACGCACCTCGCTGGTGAGAAGGCAGCCTTGTGCCCCAGCTGCGGGAAGAGCTGCCCCAGCCGGGCAGCGCTACGGGCCCACCAGCGGGCCCACGCCACTGCCGAGCTGCTCCGGGGCGTGGGCTGCTTCCGGCCTGCTGCGGCAAATGGGGAGCCGGGACCCGGCTCTGAGCAGTTGTCAGAGGCCTCTCTAGCTTTCCCCCACCAGCCGCTAAGCCCCCAGCGACCACCGGGAACTGGGGGGATGGTATGGAGCAGGATGCGTGGAGGCGTGGCCCGGGCAGGAGAGCGGGTTCCACCAGCTGGGCCTGGCGAGCAGCGCCAGTTCATCTGCAATGAGTGCGGCAAGAGCTTCTCATGGTGGTCGGCGCTCACCATCCACCAGCGCATCCACACTGGTGAGCGGCCGTACCCGTGTCCCGAGTGTGGGCGCCGCTTCAGCCAGAAGCCCAACCTGACGCGGCACCAGCGCAACCACACCGGGGAGCGGCCGTACCTGTGTACCGCCTGTGGGCGTGGCTTTAGTCAGAAGCAGCACCTGCTTAAACACCAGCGAGTTCACCGGGGAGCCCTGGCTTCCACCCCCAGCACCAAGGAGGAGGCACTTTAATAGATCCTTGACCCAAGCAGACCTCCTGATGCTGGTGGAGGTGGTAGTGGTGTTGGTGGATGTTTGGGAGTATGTTTGTCTGTATGTGTAGTACTGAGTAACAGCCAGGAATGGTTGGCTTTTAGAAGCCCAGGGGTGCAAGACCCCTCAAAAGGTGGATTCCTCAAGCTTTGAAGACCTGAGAACAGGATTTCAGAGGCACCCAAAAGGGTGCCCAAAAGGATCCCAAGAAGTGCTGAGGGCTGAGGGAGGAGATCTGGATAGGATCGAACATTCCTAAGCCTGGAGCCTGGATGTCCCATGGTGAGCTGAGGCCCTCTCATATACCTCCTCCAAGGTGAGATTCCCAGGCCTGCCACACCAAGTGGGAAGATGGCTTAGGTAGGGTCTTACTAGTGTGAGTGAAGTGGCCCAGATCTGGACTGGTCACCTGTAGCACCAGCCGGTCACACTTAGCCTGTGTGATGACCAGGGACTGTCCTGAGTGAGTCAGTGAGACTCAGTGATGCCAAGGACTGGAAGCCAGAAGCTGTGTATAGGGATATCCCCCACACCAAGAGCAGTACCAGCACTTAATGGCCATTCAGTAAATATTTTTGGAAGGGTGAATGGTTAGATGGTCCTTCTCCAGTTCTGAGTGCTCCACTGCCCAGGATGCTGTGTATATAGGCCTAACCCTAGGATTGGTATACGTGTGGTGGTCAGGGACCCCAGGCCCAAGGGAGATGGACTCAGCTGAGGCGTGGTAGCTTGAAGGGGCGTGGTAGCATGAAGAACCTAGCAGCAGGAGATAGCCACATATGCTGCCCTTACTCAGTGTGCTGGAAGGTATGCCTGGAAGTGGAATGGCGGACTGTGACTTACTTGGATTCTTACCAGTTTCACTGTTTCAGAAGAGAAAAATGAAGGATCAAATATTTCACCTGGTCTCACTGTCCTTTCTGAGCCACTCTTATTGAACTTTGGGCCTATGTGTGCTCTCTGAGGAATCTGTGTGCCCAAGAACAGGGAAAAGAGTTGTTTTGGTTTTTTATTTTTGTTTTTGTTTTTTTGCTTTTGCCTAGTTCCTCCTGGGGATGGAGGGCAGTATTCTGTCTTCCCTTCTTCAAATCAATTTGACGTCTCTTTCCATACACCTTCTCATGTATAGGCCCCCTTCTGGAGGCCACTCCTCATGCCCTTTCAAAGCGGGGTGGGCTGAGGCCCTCATTACTTACAGAAAACTCAGGGCTCCAGAGGCTGTAGTCTTGAACACTGTTTTCCCGTAGGGAAGGAGGGAATTGTAGTGGGTGTTGGGGTACCAGGGTTGGAGAGTGGGAGGTGATGAGAAGAAAAGGGAACCCTAAAATGGCTCTGCAGAAGGATAAACTAAATTTGCCTGCTTCCAGGGACCAGGATTTCTCCCTGAACGCAGAGAAGTTCTACCTTCTCTAGAAGGTGCTGAGGTTCAGCCTGACTTCTGGTCACCCCTCTTTTCAGATCTTGTTTAATCCTTTTCATCTGAAAAGAGCTATAATTGTAGCATTACAAAAAGACATACATAGGGTAGTGCAACAGTGGCTCAGTGGGAGATTTCTCGGCTGCCATGCCAGAGACCCGGGTTCGATTCCCGGTGCCTGCCCATGGGGTGGGGTGGGGGAAGACATGTACAGGTGGTAAAGAGCACAAGGAAGGCTGCTTCAGCCATCCAAGCTTACCTGGGTTACACAGTGCCATTACTGGTTAGAACTCAGCCAGGGCTTCCAACTCCTCGTCTGGGTTTTTTTAAAAATATTTATTTATTTTGCCACAGACAGTTCTCACATGGGCAAGGTATGCCAGGGTTTTACCACCTATCTAATGGTTCAGGTCTCAGGACCAACAGGAAGCCAAACCAGAAGGGTTTTCCTGAGCACCCTCTCTGACCCACACTCCCCCCAGATGCTCTCCTGTTTGCCTGTAATGCTTTGCCCTCTGCCACAACCAGGGAGTGCCACGTGCCCTGGATATCATCCAAACCTAATTCTAACCTTGAAGAAGGCTCAGAAGTCATTTGTTTCTTTCTCTCTGCCATTTAGCAAGCACTGAGAGCCAGCTCACCTACACTAGAAAGATGGCTTAAACCTATCTTTCATTCCTGGGTTAGAGAGCCACTCCCTGCAAGGACAGTCCTGCAGAAACACTGGAGCTTGTAAAATCAGGTGCTTGAGTGGGTAATGCAGGCAGTTACTGACAAGATCAGTTGGGAGGGAGGATCTTTATAATAGAATGTCTTATCTTTCATAAAAGGCCTATGCTTAATGATCAAATCAAATAGTTGTGTTGGTAGGATGGGGTTAATGAGACCTAATTACAGCTTTTTTCCCCATGCAAATTCATGAGAATGCCTGTTCACTGACCCCTGGAGACTGACCCTTTCACAGATGGATGCTTGGGTCACAAGGGAGACAGGACCAAATCCATATATACCTGTTTGACCAGATCAGGGGACAGCACAATATATTTTTTTAATTTTTATTGATATATATTATAGATTCACATACCGTGTAATCATCCAAGTTGTACAATCAGTGGCTCACAATATCATCATATAGGTGTGCATTTATCATCACAATCGACATTTTCTTTTTTGTAAAAAACAACGTTAAAAAACAAATTTCAAAGCACATCACAGCAATTAGCTGAACAGATTTCAGAGTTTGGTATGGGTTACAATTCCACAATTTTAGATTTATATTTTTTAATTAAAAAATATATAGCAACAAACAAACACAAACATCTTAACTTATGATCATTCCATTCTACATATATAATCAGTAATTCACAATATCATCACAGTTGCATATTCATCATCATGATCATTTCTTAGAACATTTGTCAATTCAGAAAAAGCAGTAAAAAGACAACAGAAAAAAATTCATACATACCATACCCCTTACCCCTCCCTTTCATTGATCACTAGCATTTCAATCTAAATTTATTTTATTTGTTCCCCCTATTATTTATTTTTATTCCATATATTTTATTAGTCTGTTGGTAAGGTAGATAATAGCATCAGACACAAAGTTTTCACAATCACATCACATTGTGAAAGCTGTATCATTATACAATCATCTTTAAGAGACATGGCTACTGGAACACAGCTCTACATTTTCAGGCAGTTCCTTCCAGCCTCTCCATTACATCTTGACTAACAAGGTGATGTCTATTTATTCGTAAGAATAACCTCCAGGATAACCTCTCTACTCTGTTTGAAATCTCTCAGCCATTGACACTTTATCTCTTTTTCACTCATCCCCCTTTTGGGGGAGAAGGTTTTCTCAATCCCTTGATGTTGAGTCTCAGCTCATTCTAGAATTTCGGGACAGCACAGTATTGATTCATTAAACAAGCCTCCTGTGTGTCAGGCACTATGCTAGACCTTGGGGATGCTGCAGTGAACAAGACATGGTACCTAACCCAGAGGAGCTCATGAACCTTCATAGAATAAATCATCCTGGAACAATCTATACAGTCAGCTCTTTAGGAAACTGCTCCCAGCCCCGGCTCTGTTAGCAAGGCTTTCTTATTTATTATCTCAATCTCACCATGAGTCAATAATGTAAGCAGGACAGTGATATCTTTATTAGAGACATCCAAGAAAGGAGGATGGGGATGATGTGACCTGTCCACCGAAGACTTATAGCAATCTCATGGTATGCCCCAGCCCTTCAGTTAGCCTAAGACATCCACTCTCACAATCACAGGTTTCTTCACAGGAATGGCATGGCATTGCCAACATCAATTTTCATTCCCTTTCATTTAAAAATAAAACTAGGTCAGAGAATATTTGGGAGGAGGAATGTCGTAAAATTAAAGAAAAGAAGGTCAGACTTGTAATTCTAGCAATTTGCAATCCAAAATACTCTGGAACATGCTAAGAGTAAGTAGTTTTATAGGGGAACAGAAAACAACCATAAATAAAGAATTTAAAGGATTTATATCCCATTTGTATTCGTTTCCTAGCTGTTAATACAAATTCTAAACTATGGGTAGGCTTTAATGGGAATTTTATTGGCTCACAGTTTTGAGGCTAGGAGAGATCCAAAATTGTATCACCAAGGTGATGCTTACCCCCTGAAGTCTGGCATTCTGGGGCTGGATGCCAGCGATCCTTGGTTCTTGGCTTTTCTGTCACATGGCAATGCACATGGCAGGGACTTCTTTCTCTTCTGGGCTCCGTTGATTTCCAGTTTCTGACTGCTCCCTGTGGCTTCTCTGTGTCCAATTTCCATTGCTTACAAGGACTTCAGCCACGTTGGATTAAGGCCCACCCTCATTCAGTTTGGGCACACCTTAACTAAGATCGTCAAAGGTCCTATTTACAAGTGGATTCACATCCACAGGGGCTGGGGCCTGAGTATCCCTTTTGGGGGGGGGGGAGTGCACAATTCAATTTCCAACACATTCCGTCACCAGGTAAGTGCAGGTCTGCAGTGGGGATCACTGGCCAAGCCAACTGAGGATACTGGCCACACCACCATCAAGCCAGGTGAGTTTGGTGGGAGTTGGGATTTCTGGAGCTGAGAAAAATGACTTAGGTATTTGGAAAATGGCTGTTTATAGGCAACATGAACTGGCAAGCAAGATGAACGTCAAGTCAGTTGGCGAGGTAGTCAGCCCTCTTTGGGAGGGTGAGCTTCCCCACAACTCATCCCCCAAGGGTCGCAGTGCTCATCGCCAGAGGGAGCCGCCCAAAGGAGAATGGGCTGCAGAGGCCAGAGGAGCTGCTGTTTAGCACAAAAGCACTGACATGAGGGAGAGAGCAGGGCCAGCAGGGACTTGGCAGAGAGAAACTGGAGGGGGTGGGGGATGCCTGTAAGAGCATTGCTTTGTCTTTGTTAACTGGTTTGGATTTGGTAAAGAAATACCTTTGACCTTTTGACCTTTTGACCAGCGGAGGACTGAAAGTAGTATGTTCTCACGTTTCACTGCCCTCATGGGATCAGGGCAGAAAAAGAGGGAATGCTCTCAGGTTACTTAGATTGGTTGGGGCAGGTGCCCTGGACCAGTACTGCCCCAAAGAACTTTTTTGTTGTTGATGAAGATGTTCTATATCTGCACTGTCCAATACCATGGCCACTAGCCTGGCTATTGCATGCTTAAAATGTGGCCAGTGTGGCAGAGGAACTGAATTGAAACATTTAAAACTTTTAATGAATTTAAACAGCTAAGTGTGGCTATCAGTGTGGCCCTTGAAGGAATGATACCCCCGATGACAAGAAGTTAGAAATACCTCTTTACTCCCTCGGACTCAAATACTAAAAGGGGCTTTCTTTTTTGTTGAGACTAGTGGATGGAGTCAGACTGTTGTGGGATTAAATTTTGGCTCACCATTTAAGCTGTGTTTCCTTGGGCAAGTAACCTCTGTAAAACATAGTATACTGCCTGGTCCACAACAAACACTCAGCAAATGGCAGCTATTATAATTTTAATACACTGTGTTTCTACTTGTGTAGCATTTGTGCCTTAGGAGAGGGAAAAGAAGTTGTTCTCGCCTACCCCCAGCTTCACTATTCTTTCCCCAGATGCAGCTTAGTCCACATAAGGAATTAACTATCCTAGTATTAAGTAGAGGGTTTGGCTAAATTGATGTCATAGGTCATATCATGGATTTCTATTCCAAGAAAGGAGAACTTTGGGGCAGGTGTTACCGTGCATCCAGAGACTCACCTTTCCAACTGGGTCTCTGCAGGTCCTCTCAGCCCTCCAAGGAATGGCTGGAGCTGTAATTTTGTCTGCAAACTGCTCATTTCGTACACAGAAACACACCGGACTGGTCTTTAGGGCCATCCTTTCCTTCCAATCTATGCTATCAATTGTAATTTGTAGCATACACTCATTCATTCAGCAGACCTTTACTGAAAAACTATTATATGCTGGATATTTGATATACAGACTTGCTCAAAACATAGTTCCTGCCTTTTGAAGTTCACAACTTGGTGGAAAGACAAAAGTATGCTAAATTCAGAATGTGAGGTTGGCACAAGGTGCTTGGAGACATATCAGGATCACTGCCCAGCACTTGGGCTGAGGAACTCATCACGGAGGAGGTGCACCCCGCTGAGTGCAGAAACACGGAAGTAGGAAGCTGGTAGATGGCCAGGCTGTTGGGCAGTGATATCTGCGTGAGTAGCCATCTGGACCAGGAAGCCCAGGGGAGGGACACAGTGATCTGTCTATTTGGTTTGCACTGGCGTTAATACAGTGCAGGGCCCCTGGATAGAGCCCAGCTGAGTTCTACGCTCTCTCTCCCCACACAGCAACCCCGAGTCAGCTGGTCTTTTTAGGTCTCTTGGCTGTGGACAGCCCCAGGACTAGGGCTTTATTAGTGCAGAATTCAGCCATTTCAAGGGCTTCACAACGATGGTGATTACAACTAAGCTGACCACAGCCTTGCCTGCAAAGAAGAATGGCTACCTTTGCAGAATGTTTCCACATTCCTTGTTCTATTGTGTTCACCCCAGCACGTGAGCACGGAGGGCCTGGGGGAGCCATGTGGTTAGGGATGTGTAGGGTATATGAAACCAGAGAAGCAACGTGACTCAGTGAAAACCCCACTGTGGCAGAGCAGAGCACAGAGTGGAAGTCTTTGAGCCCTGTGTTCCCCATTGAGGTGGTATTGTCTGCCTCCTGCCCTCATCCCCAAAATGTGTTCTTTTTCTTTCTATTTTGGCACAGCATACCTAGAAAATCCTGCTAAAAATAAGAGTGATATTATTTTGGTATATTGATTTCTCTTTCAAAAAGCCTGGTCATTTACTAAGTTTCTCTTGTAGCTTGCAAAAGAGTTGAAAGCTGGTTGCTCTGGCAGATGGCAAGTTTTGCAACAGGAGCTGGAGAGCTGGGAGGTGTGGTTGCCTATTCCATGATCAAACTTCCAGGACCTGAGCAGCAGGCGCCGGGGTGGTTTATCATCACTGGCTACAAGGCCTTGATATCAGTCAAAATGTTAATGCCGTGGTAACTCTGAAGTTGGCCCTAGGGGCGGGGAGGAGCCCACAAAGTGAACATCTAGCCTGTTGGATTCATTTATTTGGGCTTTCCATTATTCCTTCTTGTTGGCCCCATTTAAAATACCAGTCTCCTTGGGATGTCTAACTTGCGAAGCCCCACAGATCTCACTGAAGATACAAGAGGAGCAAGAGGGTGGGGGTGGGGGGAGGGGCGGCGAATGTTAAACCCAGGATGGGCCTGCTGGGTGAGACTGGCCAGTGAGCAAATTGTGAAAGCAGACAGGCCAGGCCATCAGGAGCTGGTGTGGGGAGGAACAGACTGATTCTACTGCCCAGCAGACCCCACTGGAATTCTTAAGTTCCCAGGCTCTGAAAGGCATAGCTGGGCACTTGCAGAGCTGCATAAGGGATCCTTGTAATCACAGGAGGCCTGTCTCCAAAGTCCATCTTCCAAGGATAGATCCACCCCAGAAGTCACAGTCACCCTCTACTGGGAGGAGCCAAGCCTTGGCTTTGGGGAATCCTAACTACTCCCTCCATCCAGCAGGTACAGAGAAAAGAGCTAATTGATGTTCTTTTAGCACTTTTATCTTTTCAAATCACTTTCCCTCTCAGGCCTCAGTTTCTTTACAAGTAGCTGTGAGGACAGGAGTATGTGAATACTGAGGCACTTTCTAACCCCGGGGTAGGTTTCTCCAGGTAATGGGCCACTCTCTGTCTCTGTCTTGCTGTAAGCAGGCTGGTGCCCCGGGGGATGGGGGTGGGGGGCTTAGGGGCAGGGGAAGGGACCCAGATGATGGGGTCTGCATTTCCATCTTGGCATTGCCACTTAGAGCTGTGGATCTTGGGGGAAAGTCACTGTGTTTCAATTTTATTTTGTTTTCCCATCTCTAAAATGGGATAATGATATTTGTATAATTATCTAAACTGCAGTTGGTAATTGGGAGGATCCTATGAGATTATAATGGGAAAGGGCTTTGTAAAAGAGCAAAATTATGTATAGGTAAGAAGTACTATTATTAAAGGACAGTTGAAAAACTGGAATTCAGTCCTGTCCCCTCACCAGCTGCTTCTCTCCAGTAATAGGCGGTTCTTTTCTGGAATTCAGTGGCCCCATTTGTGCTTGGCCATGAGGGACTCAGTTCTGAGGAGGGGACAGTAAGGACGTCATTTCTTCTTCCACTCCCTCCAGACATCCTAATGGAGTAACCAAGCGACATAGTAGGGCTGGGCTTTGGCAAAATGGTCAACTAGAGAAGCTTTCTGATTCTCCCCCTTTGTTCTCTTTCACCCATGAACCCCCCTCAGAAAGGCGCCTGCGTTTAGCCCTTTCTCCCTCTTACGCAAAGAGAGGCTCTCCACTGCCAGCCTCCCAAACCCCGTTTCCCAGGCGTGGAGGGCAGTGTGTGGGCCTGGCCAGGGTATTACTTCTTCAGGCTGAGGGAGGTGAGGATGTGTTAGGCCTCGGGGAATCCTGAAATAGGAATGGCTGGGGCGGGGGGCTCCCGGCGGAGTTGGGGTGACCCGACTCGTGAAGCGTTCTGGCCCGGGAACCGACCCCCGCCTGGTTCCCTCTCCTGCCCAGGAGCAGTGCTCTCGGCCCCCCTTTTGCCGCCAGCCAGGGTTTTGGCGAATTAGACCTCCAAGCCTCACGGGGCTGCTGTGCGGCTGCGGCGACGGCGGCGACCGCAGAGCAGCGGAGAAGACTGAGGGCTCGGGAGGCGGCGCCATGTGAGTCTCGAGCAGGGCTGGGGCTGGGGCCTCGGCGGGAGGTTACCGTATTTATCGAGGGCAGTGCCGGACCCTTGGGGGCGGGTCACTGCGGGCGCGCTACCGTATTTGCTGGGAGCTGCGCAGACCCTTTCCGGGGGCGGGGAGCGCTGCGACTTAATTACGTATTTATCTAGGGTTGCGGGGTTCCCCCAAGGGCTCTGCGGGCGCGGGAGGGTAGGTTACATTATATCCCCAAAGGAGCTGGGGATTGCAGCCGGGTAGGGTGGGTTGCGGCAGCAGTGTAGGAGACCTACGTATTCTCGTGGGGGTGGGGTTGCGACGCGGAGTTTTACCATATTTCTCCAGGGTCATTCCGGCCCCAGGAGTTGGCAAGGTTTTGCGGGGAGTCAGCTGTTTTGATTAATGCAGTTATTTGATAAGAACAGCGTTGCGGGCGGCTTGCTGTATTTATGGGGGCGGGGGAGAAGGGGCGCGGGAGTCGCTGCGAGAGTTACCGTATTTGCGTTGGGCAGCTCAGACTCTTAAGGAAAGAGCCGCCGCTGGAGATCGGAGAAACGGGGGCGCAGCCTGGGCTGTGAGTGTGAAATGGGATGGAGGAATTGGGGGGAGAGGCGGGGGGACCATTGCCTTGAACCCTCTTGGCCAGGCGGGACCTCGGTCAAGAGTTTAGTGGGAAAAGTGGGGAGGCTGCCTAGTGACAGGGCCAGCCAAGGGGACCTTGATGGTCTGTCTATGCAAATATCAATGCAGCTCTCTGGGGGAAAGACTCGCGGGTAGGGTCTATTTCAAGTGGTATTTGCCCCCTCCTCCAGGGTGAATGTCTGCTCCAGCCTGATCTCTGGATGAGGGTAAGGGGACACAGAGAGAGTATTTTTGAGACCCCACTACAAAGCTGAAGATAGAGTTAATTGAGGCTGTGCTGAGCAGCGAGATTTGAAAGTATGGAGAAGGCCTGCATGGAGGTTCAGTGGAACAGGGAGCAAGCTTCTCTGGTGAGGGTGAAGGGAAATGAAGGGGAATTCCCTGCTCAGCTAGCTCTGAAGCAGGTCTCAGCTCTCTGCAGGAGCAGGGCTGGAGTCTTTTTGGAGGGATGGTGGCAGTGGCGGCAGACAGTGCTCCTATTTGAGCAGTGACCCTTTGGGTATTGGTGACTCTGCAGGGGTGGGGATTGTGGTGGTGGTGTGTCTGTTGCATTTTGAGGGGTGCATAGTTGTTGAGCAGCTGGTACACTGAAAAGAGCTTTCGACAGTGAGTCAGGAGACATAGTGTCTCGTCCTGGCTTTGCTTCCTGTGCGACCTTGGGCCTTGTGGTGGACCTTACTAAGTCTCAGTTTTCCCATCAGTAAAAGGGGGTTCAGTAAGCCCTGCCCCTTCCTCAGGACTGTTGTGAGCACAATGGGAAGCCATCTAAGAGGAGCATAGTGCCCTGGGACGGGGGTCCTTAGAAAAACAGGCACAAATGAGGACAGAGCTGGCTCCTTGGGGATGTTTATTGGGCTTAAAGAGTGAGATGCTCAGCCTTGGCCCAGGCTTTGCTGGGGGGTACAAAGAGGAATAAATCTGAGACCCTGCCCTCTGGGAGTCCGCATTCTGGATCAGTGACTTGCAGACCTTTTGAATGCATGCCTCATTTTGATAAACAAAGAACTGCTGCCTTTCATATTTATCCGAGGTCACTTTCAGTTTAGAGGACTTTTGTTTCGTTATGTTTTTGCCTTAAACTTGGCAAAAATATCTTTAAACCCTTGGGGACCCCATTTTTCCTTCCAGATTGGGGGTGGAACCTCCTTCTTCCCTTCCTGAGAATCTGGTTGGAAGCTAAGACATATCAAGGTGAACCATAACTTAAAATACTAGGCAGCCTCTGAATAGTATCCATTTGCATTTATTCCACATCTTGTGTGTGGCAGACACAGCAGTTGGTGCTGGGGGAGAAAGGGTAAAGGGCAGCTCTGTCCTTAAGTTGTGCACAGTGGAGGAGGCAGGAATGGGCATGACTGATTATTGTACAGTGTGTTAAGTCACTGAATTGGGCCACACGGTTCAAGTAAAGCCTAGGGGGATCAGGGAAGGCTTCAAGGCAGAGGAGGCACTTGAGAAGGGTCTTGAAGGAGGATCAGGGGCTATTTAGGACCAGAGGAGAAAGAAGGACATTCCAACAGGGGAAGATTGGCCTGAACAAAACCCTAGAGGGGAGATGGCTTGAAGCTGTGGGAAGGGAGTGTCTCCTCTAAAACTGGGTGTTTTTCTGATCCTGGAGCCCACGCCTGACTCCTCTTTCTGCTTCTGCCTCCCCAGGGGCTGGTGACTACAGTCAGAAGTGCCCATGACAGAGCTGGTGCCATCCGGGGGCGGGTCCCCTGCGGGGGACGGGGAGGAAGGTCTGGGGGACGAGCAAGGCCTGGTCATCCACCACCCTGCGGAGGAGCAGTCCCACCGCTGCCCGCTGTGCAGCCAGACCTTCTCCCAACTGCCCAGCCTGGTGCGGCACCAGAAGGCCCATGCAGGGGCGGGCCGGGCAGCGGCCTTCGTCTGCCCCGAGTGCGGCAAAGCCTTCAGCGTCAAGCACAACCTCGAGGTCCACCAGCGCACCCACACAGGGGAGCGGCCCTTCCCCTGCCCCGAGTGCGGGCGCTGCTTCAGCCTCAAGCAGAACCTGCTCACGCACCAGCGCATCCACAGCGGCGAAAAGCCGCACCAGTGCGCCCAGTGTGGGCGCTGCTTCCGGGAGCCGCGCTTCCTCCTCAACCACCAGCGCACGCACGCGCGCCTGCCCCCGCCCCACCCTCGCCGCCCCGGGGTGTTTGGTGAGCGGCGTCCCTACTTCTGTCCTCGCTGCGGCAAGAGCTTCGCCCGCGAAGGCTCCCTCAAGACCCACCAACGCAGCCATGGCCACGGGGCCGAGGGGCAAGGGGCCCACCTTGGCCGGGTGCTCTGATGGGTACCAGGCCTGCTGCCTGCTGTTTCCCGCCCCAGACCCGTGCCCATAACCACCGGAGATGGCCCTGGGCCTGGCGCCCTTTCTGGATGGGCACCAGCGAGCATTGGGGGTGCCAGGAACCCCAGAAGAGGAGAGCCGCTGTCAGACCCGGGTGCCCCCCATCATTCCTCACCTAGGCCCCTCCAACTTGCTGAACATAGCTGCTTTGGCCCCTGCTTTGGTTTTCCTCTTCGAGCTTCCCCACCTAGAGCAGGTGAGACCTCAGGGGCTGGGCCAGAGTCCTTGTCCCAGGCCTGTTGGGTTTTGAGTCTTGGTGCTGCATTGGGAGGGGCCTGGGATGGTGGGACATGCTTGGGCTTATAGGTCTCTTTATGGTTAGCTTCCTACTAGATCTTCATTCTCACAGTGTCAGAGTTGAGAGGGACCAAGCCTGTTTTCACAACTCCCAGACCCAACTTCAAATGCTCTATTCTCCTGACTGCATCACTTCCTCTCTGGGTGTCCTGGAGGAGTCATTTAACTTCATGTCTCAGTTGCTTGTCTGTCGGTTGGGGATGATAACAAGGGGCTGTTGTGAGGATCATAACTGTCACATAACTGGTCCACAAAAACATGTATTAGCCTTTCTAGGGAGGAGGCAAAAATGAGGACCACAAAGCCATTGTCCCTCTAGAGAGAGCTCATGCTTGAGTGAGGGGAAGAGAAACACTGGTGCCCACAGTGGGATGTGAGCTGTCAGTGGGGACAAATTACATGTTTTGGAATAGGGAAGGGGGAAGGTGGCTGGCTTCACCCCAGAGAGTGAGATGACTTTGAACCAAATGCTGAGAATAATGGAGGTGTCCTGGGAAGAACAAGGGTGTGGAAGGACATTTTCGAGGTGGAAGTCTGATGGTGGAGGCTCTTATTTTCTCCAGAGACTTTGTGACTGGAGATGGGACCATCTGAGAATTTTAATTAGATGAGTATAGTGATGGTGACCCTGAGTTTTAGAAGGACAGCTGGAGATGCTGTAGGGGGGACCAGGAGCCTTTAGGGTCTTGGGATTATCCAGGCAAGGGAAAAGGAGACCCCGACCAATAAACTTGACCAGGGTCATGTAGAGAGAAAGAGGAGAGCCAGGACATGCTGCTGGGACCTCGCATATCGTGTTGGTGCTCTCAGGCATGGGTTTCTTCAGCTATTTGGCAAATGAAGGTACTGAGGCTGACCCAGGTTTGCTCCAAATCATGCTTCCAACAGATGGAAGCCTGATTTTGGATTCTCAACCTCAAGGCCCTTTTGGTTCTACCACATTGTGTTCAAGAATGACTGCTATTGGTGGGAAAAGGAGTTGCCAGGAGTGTGACCAGTGACCATAAAATGAGAGCCCAGGGCAGGAGGGTCACTGGGTGGTATGAGTACCCTGAGGGCACGTGCTGTCCATGGCAGTGGCTGGGGAATAAGCCCTTGGGCCAGAAGTCTAGAGGTGTGGGCAGAGGTGTGGACTTCTTGCTCTGTGCTCAGTCCTGTACTCGGTGCTGGAGGACCCAGGGTTCCTAGGACCTGTCCCTTCCCTTTCTGCCCCTGGGAGTTGCCTGGCAGTCTTCAGCTTGGCAGTTCAGTGCCTCTTCCCACTCTGCCCTTCCTTAGGACAGTATGGCATGGGAGAAGCCATTAAACTGGGACCTGGGAAATCTTGAGCTATTCACTAAAATGCCTGTATCCAAATGTCTCTTCTGTTAGGTAACAATCCTTTTTGTGCTGCGTAGGGGGCTAAGAGGACAGGTCAAAGCCCTGGAAAGATTCAGGGTGAACCAGCTGATGCTCCCCCTTCTAGGCCTAGAGGGGCGGTTGGGCAGGGCTGACATATTGGCACCAAAACTGACCCATGTCTCATTTTCTGTGAGCAGATGCAGAGTGAGCAGGACCTCATGACCTGGTAAGCTTGAGGCACATCTGTGCACAGAGAGACTAAGAATGGGGTCCCATGGGAGCCTGGCTGGCACTGTGTCCTACCCCAAAGATTCTCCCTCTAAGAAGACCTACCATGGGAGGTACCCAGCAGTGACAGCAGAGAAGACTGGGATGGAGCTGGAATTGGGAAGAGAGTCTCTGCCCTGGTGGAAAAGCTCATAGGGGCTGGTGGGAGTCACTGCCGGGGCTGACCCCATCATGTCTGCCTGGCCATGGACCTCAACTCTTGTTTGGCTGCAGGTACTGCTCCACTATGGAGAGCTGACTTCTCTGCTCTTTCCTACTCTACCATTTGACTAATCTCCAGAGACATGAAATGACTGGCCTAAGATAACACAGCAAATCAGTAGCAGAACTGGGTCTAGAAGCAAAGCCTTCCCCCAGATGTGGACAATACTTGAAGTCTTCGTTTCTTTTCAAGCAAATGGTTCTTAACACTTTGGGGGTCACAAAGCCCTTTGAAAATGTGCAAAAGGTTATGGACCTTCTTCCCAGAAAAACATACCTACTCGTGTAGATGAAACCATTTACAAGCAATTTCAGAGTCCCCAAATGAAACCCAAATCTGGACTCCAGGCTGTAAACTTGGTTCCGGGGACTTACCCTGTGCCATGCTTTCCTTACCGGACACTCACAGAGCTCAGAATCAGGGCCACTATATGAGGCTTTCTCCTCCCCCATGGCCAATCCTTCTCCCCTTGTTCAGAAATAAAGAATTCTGAGCAGGGAACCCTTTTACTCAATCGCTTCTCCCACATCTAATACATGAGGCACCAGGTTTCTGGAACCTAATTTCTCTTTCCCAGATGTTGCTGGCAGTTCCCTGAGCTGGATTTGCACTTTCCCTCTGGCTTTAGGTTTCTTGTTCTGCCTGAGTGGCTGCTGCAGGTCACCACAGAACCTGGGACTCCCCGGCCTGGGCGCTGATTTCACTGTGAAGGTGACAGGGGAAACTGGAACCTCTGTGGGTGCTGGGTGGAAGCATGAGTTTGGTCTGAAGTCTGCCCCGGGGAGAAGGAATCCTGTGCTTCTACCAACCAAGCCCAGAAAGAGTGACCTTAGGTGTCCAGCCCAGGCCAGCAGGTAAGGAAAGAAAGCAAATCGGAGTGTGTCATGGTACAGGTGAAGGGGAGGATCCCAGGCCAACAGCAGTTCAAGGACACTTTTCACACCTGAGCAGGTCAACCTAGAGCCTCCCCAGGGGCTACAGAGCAGGACAGAAATGGGTTTTCCATGCCAACCAGATTTCATGAAGTTGATTTTATTTAGTGAGGTCCTTGGGTTAAAGAAGCCTTTAACTGTGGAATTTAAGAGCAAATCACAGTCATGTGAATTGTGCAAAGCACAATGGAGTTGAGTTTGAGATGGTAGATCCTATTGTGAACGAGGAGATGCCAGCACCTGGCTGGGTTTCTGTCAGGTTGTCGGGAGACACCTCTCCGGGTTCCTGCCCTGGGGCCTTGACTTGTCCCATCTCTGATACAGTTTGGCTTATAGGTTCTCACTGACCACCTACCATCTGCACAGCCCTGGGATAAAAAACCAAAATGCTCAGGGGAAGAGCAGAGAAAGAGAAGGCATTTCACCCTCCAGGAGCTTCAATTCTGGCCCTGATCCTTCCTCACTTTAGAAGAAATCTCACAAAATGCACCCCTTCTCCGCTATTTGTCCAGCTGCTCTCCTTCCCGCCTCTGTGCTTTCCCTTGTATTGCTCTGAAATGTCCCCCTTCTTCTCCACCCAGCTAAAGCCCTTGCTAGCCATCGAGGGCCTAGCTCTCCTAACCTCCTTAGCCTGCTTTCCTCTCTTTGTTCTCTGAACAGTACCTATGTGTAACATACCATCTCACACGTAAGTGTTATGTGCTGTCTTATACTCCAGTTTCCTCCTGTGTAGGGATGTTTCTTGAATTTCCAAGTAGACTGTGAGCTCCTAGAGGGCAAGGGACTGTGTAATTTCTTTCTGAACCCCAAAAGAGCCTAGCACAGGACTGGGCTTCATGTCACTCAGGAAATACATGTTGACTGACCAATCAAGTGTTGGAGGCCATGGGGTGGCAGTAATGGGAGGTCAGGAAGGGAAGAGGTGCATGCGAATTTCCCACTAGATGCATTTTATTGGGGTGTGGGCTGGCTCCCCTGGTGCAATATTGGGCACAAGAGGCTTCAGGTTCTCCCCTACTTGGAGAAGTGTAAGCAAGAGGGACACCCCATGGCTAAGCAGGAGTGCATGTAAATGGTCGTTCAGGCTGGATATTTCTGAAAGGTCACCGACACCTGCTGGAGCTGACCGAATTGAATAAATCTTCTTCTGGCATCAGCTTGTGTGAGGTGTGGTCATTTGAGGAGTAGCTGGGAGCAGGGTAGTGGCCTCTACCTCTGCCTTCATCATTTTCTTGAGGAGTTGCCTTCAAAGTAACATAAAGACGATAGAAAGTATAAATTGAAAGTTGCAGTAATGAATTAATTTTGGTCTCACCCTCCCCCCCCCAAACTGGATAACAATTGCTACTTGCCTTTGGAGTGATGGATATTGGGGCCCCTCAAAGCATATTGTAGCCCCAATGTTTTGTTCAGCCCACAGTAAGGTGAGACCTGCTGAGATACATCAGGGTGATTCTCTCCAGTGCCTGAGATGATCATGTTCCAGCATGGCCCATCTCTAACCATGAGGCTTTGGACCAATTATGTATCTCTGTTGACTTTAGTTCTCTTATCTACGACGTGGGGGAAATGCTGAGTCTTGTCCATTATTCATGGTAGTCATGTTCTATAAAGTCATGGCAAACACTGATTTAGCCAACGCCGAACTGCTGCTCCTGAAGGACTGTTTTGTTAACTGATCAATACATAACCTTGTTTTATGTGCGTTTCTGTTTAAACTCACCTTAATTAACATATAGTATTGATTCATTAACATTGAACTCACGGCCAAAGCACTAACCTCATGCCTGAGCAAAACTTACCTAATATGCACATTTTTTCTTCTTAAGGCACATCACAGCCTTCTTGCACTTAGGAACACTGGACAGCACTTCAGTGCTATGCTTGGGGCCATTATAAACAGTGCACTCACCTACAAAAAGCACAAAAATATGAAAAATGTGGCACTAAATATACTGCAAAATAGACACTTGCTTACAGTATGAGAGCTGAAATCAGATCATAGAACATGGCCTTGTTTGACCTCAGCTGGACCATGCATGTCAGGCAAGTTAAAGTTTTCCCCATTTTGTGCATATTTGCAAATGATTGCCAAAGTGGTTTAGGTGTTGATTTGGGCTTTACATAGACATTTTAGTGAGTAGGCAAATTCACAAATATTGAATCTGCGAATAATGACGATTGGCTATAATTGTCTGCTTCTCTTCCTTGTGGAGTTATGAGAATCAAATAAGTATGTGAATGAACTATGGCAACTATAAAACATGAAAAGAGGCAGGTAATTTACCATTATTATCATCCTCTTCCTCTCAAAGGTGGAGGATTTCACAGGCCAGTGAGTCTCCTGTGTCAGAAAGCACCAGGGAGCTGTTTATGTTGAACTCACTGCTATGTGGCTGTGAGACTTTGGGCAAATCATTTCCCCACTCTGGGCAGTGGTTTCCCCATTCATGATGACAGACAGGGCAGATGGTTGCCAAGGCTCATTCTGGCATCTTCATTCCGTGCCTTCCTCCTTGACCCAGATATGGGCCTGGGTCAGTTACCTCTATCAGCCAAAGGGAGGGATCTGAATGGTAAGTAACTGAAGGACATGTCCTTTAGAACCTGGTCTATTGGTGGTGGTGGGATGTTGGGAAATGAATCAGGCAGGGCCTTTTTTTTTTTAATGCAAATTGACTAAAGCAAAAAAGGGAAATTATGGGCTCATCTAAGGGGCAGTCTGTCCTCAGGTGAGTGACCTAAGAGTGACAACAAGACCTACTCTCTCTTTTGGCTCTGCTCTCCCTCATATTGGCTTCTTCAGGCTCACATGGTAGAGAGAAGGCTGGCAGTAACCCAAACCATTAGTCTGCTTCAGTTCCTGCAGAAATGTTGGAGTGTTTCTCCTCATAAAGACTCAGACAAAGTTATGGGGCTGACTCTTCTTGACCTGGAATGGGTCATATGCCATGATTAGACCAATAAAGATGGCCAGGAGAATGCGGTGTTCTGAGTGGCCAGGCCTGGTCACACGTCCACCACCATGGGTCAGCTCCACTTGATTCCACGGTCTGCACATGGGGGCAAAGGATGAGTGATCCTAGGAAAACCAGGTACAAGAAGCCAGATGAATGGATTCCAGGGGACAGACCACCACCCTGGCCACTCCAAAACGTGGTTCCTGGGCCGGCATTGTTGGCATCAACTGGAAGCTTGTGATAAATGCAAAATCACCGGCCCCACTCTCGGCATTGAATCAGAAATTGCATTTTAACAAGATCTCCAGGTAATTTGTTTTT
>PVIY010040786.1:0-22122 GCA_004026745.1 Myrmecophaga tridactyla | reverse complement strand
TTTATTGAGCACATACAATGGCTGGACCATGTCAGATACTTGATTTGCACTAATTCATTGAATCCGAGAAACGTGCTCAGGAAACGGCTACTCTTGTAGCCCCACTTTACAGTTGGGGAAACGGGTTGGAAACTGAGATGAGTGACCTGCCCAAGGTGGCCCTATTTGTAAAAGCCAGAGCAGGTTTTGGATCTCGGCCTCGGCACAGTCCACCCTCCAATCTACTGCTCTCTGCCACCCCAGCTCACGCCGCCCTTGACACTTCCCACGTTTGGCTTCCCCTTCTAAAGGCGGGTGAGTTTCCCCAGGGAGGTCGGCCCCGGGGAATATGTGGATGTGGGAGACGCTGGGGAGGCCTTGAATAGCAACACGTCAGCAAATGTTTCTCTGCAACATTTTCTCTGGAAAGCACTTGTGCTTAATATAGTCATTTAGGAAATGCCTTACCAGCCCCTGCTTCCTGGAAGTGGCCCCAACTTGGAGCTAGGCTTACGGAACACGGAGGCCTTGGAGTTGGCCGAGAGGGCCTCACCTTTGGGAATGACTTTCAGCCCAGCAGCAAAGAACAGAGAGACTTGATCTCTGACTTGAATTTGCCAGGCGGTGGTGGAGGTGGGGGTGGGGGTGGGGGGTGGAGAGCCAGAGGTGAAATCGGTGCCAGCTTCATCCCAGGCACCAGAGCAGCCCCCAGCCACCGTGTGAGGCGTGTCCCCCTTTTACAGCTGAGGAAACGGAGGTTCGGAGAAGTTACGGCCCTTGCCTACCGTGGGCACAGACGCCATCTCCTCTGGGCAGGAGGGAGAGCTCAGGGGACAGGAGGAACAAGGAACCAGCTGCCCACACCACTGCAGGTCAGCAGGTCCCTGTGTCCGGCTTTAGCCCCAGGGGAGCCACTGCGGTGTGAGCAGACAGCATCACGACTCCCGGAGCCTCTGCCACAAAACCCGGCTCCTGACTCCAAAACCGGGAAGGAGGCTGCCCACACAGGCCCGGGCCTCCACTAAGGGCCCGGAAATAACACGCTGGCTTCAGTTCTTTCTCTCCCACACGCTACGAAATGACGCCTGACAGGAGGGGAGGGGCCTTTGGCGCAGGGCTAAGGAGCCTTGGCCCCGGACCGCCGGCCAGTGCCAGCCAGCAAATGGTCACATCCCTTCCACATTCTTTACTCGGTAAGACACGGAAGACTATTTATATACTTAAATTTAAAAAAAAGAGTTTTGCTTTTTGTAATTAACTGGAAAATCCACTTCCATGGAAATTCATTCCCCAAGGACACTGGGTAAAATGCGACTCTGCTCCGTGGGAAAGAAGCCACTCCACCGTTTTTTTTTTCCTAAAATGCAATGGACAAATGTATTCATATATGTGCATATTTGACAACAATGCATATATATGGCTAAACCCAAAGCAATGCAAAAAAGGTAAACAATGAAAAGTAGTGCCCTCCCATTCCCATCCTTTAGTTCTCCAGTTCCTATTCCCAGAGGGAAAGTACCATGTCTAGTTTTGTGCATCCTTTCAGACAAGAATTCTTACATATGTATGCATGTCACATTTTCCCTTTTTTATATACTGACCTGTGCTCTGCTTTTTTTTTTCACTTAACACTGTAATATCTTGGAGACTGTTGCATGATCTGCCCACATGGGGCCTCAGTTTGTAAATGGAGGTAGGCATGTGAACATATGACGTCCCATAATTACTAATCCTACTATCATTTACTTAACTGGAACTCGATTGATGCATCTACATTGTTTCCAGTTTTCTGCTATTGCAAACAGCGCTGCTGCTGCGCTGCGGTAACTATTCTTGAACACGCACCTTTGTACACATGTCCATGTGTGTCCTAGCGGGAGAAGATTAGGTCAAAGGGTACATGCGTTTTAAATCATAATTGATGTGGATTAAGTGCCCTTCAAAGAGGCTGGGCCAGTTTTCAGTCCCACCGGCAATGCGCAGATGGGCCGGTCCTCTCCCCCTTCCCCCACGCCGTGTGGCCTCAAAATGCTGCCCGTTGGCCCATTGAAGTAGAAGGAACTGCTCTACGCCCTTTGCCCACTTTTCTACGGATCTCTTTCTTGTCGATTTACAGCAGCTCTTTATAGATGAAAGAATCAGCCTTTTGTGATTTTTTTTTTATTGAGGCGAAATTCCCTCAACGTAAAATTAACCATTTGAGAAAATGAACAGTTCAGTAGCATTTACTCCATTCGCGATGGTGTGCAACCACCGCCTCTATCTGGTTCCAAAACATCTCCATCAGCCCCCAAGGAAACCCGGTACCTATTGAGCAGTTGCTTGTCATTTCCCTCTCCCCTCTCAGCTTTTGTTGTATTTTTGGCAAACCACGTGATCTGGTTGGGTCATTATTCAGCAGCCCACTCTCTCACTGCTGCCAATTCATTCTGCACAGGCCGCCGGAGTGGCCTTTGTGACATGCTGACCAGGTCACCCTCCCACTGAAGCGTATAGAATGGCATGCCACCCCGGGATCTGGTGCAAACTCCTCACCTGGTTTGGGGGGGGGGGGCTCTTGCATTTGGGGCTCAGCCTCCTCCTCCCCCACAACCAGCAAGGTCATGGCGTGTGGCCATGGAGGCTGTATGGGGGACGATGACTCACCGATGACCATGTAACTGGCGCCCCCTAGAGTTGAGCAACGGGACAGCCCTGCTGAGCTGCTTTCTGTTCAACTATCACGCTTACCTGGGAACTGACGGCATTTTTTGCCATTCCCCAAACACCCTTTGTGCTTTCCTTCCTCCAGTGTGGCTCCTGTGGGCTTCCTTCTGCCCCTGAAACTCTTTTTGCCCCGTGAGCCTGGTGAGCTTCCTAAACGCAGGCTGGCTGGGCCCTCCGCTCAGGCCCCCACACCCCTCAGGTGTCCCTTTAACCTACTTCATTGCAATTCTCTGCCATGCACTCGCCAGAGCAGGGCTGTCCTCTCTCTCTTGTCTGGATCCAGGGCTGGCGCAGGGGAGGCTCTCAGGAAACGCGTATGGAATGTGTGAACGAGTGAGTGAATGAACGAAGGCCTGCTGATTGTCAGACCTGGTGGGCACAAGAGGGGAAGGGTGATTCCCCAGAATCTCCTCAGCCACCCCAGCTTCATTTAAAAGTGTGCATTTACCCAACAGGCAAATGCCTTTTGTTTAAATATCCATTAAACACTTTGTAAAATGTGAATTTTTAAAAATGCAGTAGCTGGGTTTTTCCTTGATATTACTCTGCCCTGCAAATCTACATTTGAAGGCTTTTCATTGGGTAGGTCCAGTGCTCTTTTCAGATTACAAATTAAGGCCCTTTCAGGGAGCAGGTTCTCTGCATCCCCCGGTGCCCAGTCCGGTGGCATTTTAGGGGGCCCATGGTGGCCTGGGCATTGCTGCTGCCATCTGAATCTCTGAGGGAGGTGGAGGCCCCAGGGACCCCTCTGGGTCTGTAGGGGCCTGTAACTTCTAGGTACTAGAGCGGCTCCTTCTCCCAAAACACCTGCTTCTGCCCCTATCTGGACAAGCCCTGGCCTGCTGGTGCCTGCTGCTCCGCCCCCCTCCACGCCTCTGTCCCATCCTCAGTCCCACACAACCACCCTTAAAAACCTAAACCGGATGATGGTCTTCCTGGCTTCACTCTCTTCAGGGGAGCAAGCCCACAGTCCCTGGCTGGTCTTTGGATCAGCACCCCCTGCCCCTCACTGTGCCTGGCGGGGCCCGTGCCTGCCCCCCGGGGCCTTCCACAGCTTCCCTCATTCCGCTCTTACCTGCTCAGCCTGCAGGGCTCAGGCTCCACTCACTCTCTCTTTCCTTCCCCGCACCCCCCCCCCCCAATCTGGTGCACACTGAGCAGCTCACCAGGAGGTGAGCCAGACATGGCACCTGCCCGCCCGGAGCTTAAAGTCCAGGGAAGCTCTTCTGGAAGGGTGGACAGAGGCTAGCAGTGTGGAGCGGGCAGGAGCGCTTCCAAGCAGAGAGACGGACCTTGCAAGGGCCTTGGCGGGCAGGGCTGCAAAAGGCCATGTAGTGCTGGCGGTCTAGAGAATGAGCTGCGGGGCAGGGTGAGGCCGGGCAGGAGAAGGGCAGACCCCACGGGGCTTGTGGGCCAGGCGGAAGCGTTCCCCTGGCCATTGGAGAGTGTTCAAAGGAGGAGACGCCTGGGTTTGTGTTTTTCAAGATAAGTGAATCCACAATTTGGAGAGTGGACTTGGATGGGGCAAGAATGGATGTGGAATGGCTGGTTGGGAGGTGGAGCTGGGAGCCCGGAAGGGGAGGTGGGGGTGGGGGCCACTAGCGCGACCCTGGCCGTGGCTCTGTAGTTGAAGGAGCCAGGAGGTCTGTTCTGGAGGTAAAACTGACCGCATTTCATGTGGCAGTTACTGAGTTCCCTGCATCTCTGCAGGACTTGAAGCTCCCTGAGGACAGACCCTACTGGGCTTTCAGCTGCACTCCACGTCTGCAGGCACTTGCTTAGAGTGGGAAGCAAGTAGGTGGAGTGTTCTGGGAACAAATGAATGAGAGAGGGGAGAAGGAATCATGGGCAAATGAATGGATTTAAGAGATGGGGAAACTGACGCTCTAAGACGGGGGAGAAGGTGGGTCATCTGCATGGGACAAGATGACCCCAAGGTGGGCACACAGAGCAGCAGGGCCGGAGGGAGGGCAGGGGCTGCCTGGCTCGACCCAGGGGCAGCATGCACTCCCCATCTGTCCCCTTCCCCTGACTCCCCAACCTTCTTCACAAATACCTGTTTTCATAACTTGTCATGTCCCCACACACCCACAGGCAGAAACATGCACCGTCCTGATAAATAAATCTGGGCCACTTTTCAGCATCGTTTAATGTCCCCGGGAAGGTTGGATCACGTGGCATCCAGGAGAGCCCATTAGCTGACAGGCTGAAGCATATCATATTGAATTCCACGGCCTGCGGAGCCGGCGAGACCCCGTGCTGCTCTGGAATCTGCACTGATTTATTAGGATGCAATTGTGCTGCTTATTTCCCATAATGAACATGTTGCCCCCTCCTCTTGCCAGGACCATTTTTCCAAACCTCTGCCAGAGAAACAGGAACGGGAGGATCGTGACCTCATCCCCTGCCTATAGCTTGAAAGGAAGAAGGGATGGTGTGGGAGGGAAATCACAGGGGGCAGATACTGGGTGCTGGGTGCAATTTGCAGAGGGATGGTCTCAACACATTGACTTACTGCCCCGCTGACCCCTGTGCCCCCTGCCCTGGGGCCCCTCACCACTCTCTCTGGCCCCCTGCCCCCTGTGCCTGTGTCCTCCTGCTGCAGCAGAGCGTCTGGGTGGCTCAGCAGGGACTCAGTCCTGGAACCACAGTCTGGCCACACCAAGCTGCGTCTGCCTCTGCCCCACCTCCTGGGGGCGCCCGAGCCCAGTCTTTTGACTACAGCGCTGGGCATACCACACCTGGCGCACCTCTTCGCTAACAAAAATGTCACACGTGCCCGAGGTGACATACAAGCCATACCTTGACAGGCCACACAAAGAAACACCCCCACCGGATAGCCACACCCACCCCGCTGGCGCACACCTCACCCGTCATCCTAATATTCACACACGCGTGCACACACTCACACACATACCCACACACTTCCGCATGCATTTTTAATTTCTAAGCATCGATTAAACTTTTGTCATCATCTCCTACTTTCATTGCTCCATGCTAAGGAAATATGGCTTGTCATTTGTGGAAACTTCTAAGTGTACATCATATTAGGTGCTAAACATATGAAGTTGAATAAGCCTGGACCCTACAGCCTAAGAGGGGAGACAAGAAATGTCACCACTGACAATCTGCTGTGGCACGTGCTTCAGCAAAGGGAAGCCCAGCACCTCTATTTTACTTATCCTACATACTTACTTCTTCTTAAGTTGATTGCCACTGGATAAACAAATATACAGATATTTCATTGCGATCTTGATTGGCTCTTCTTGAATTGTCAGTGTGGATGAGCATGTTCTCACTTATTTCTCATCCATTTGTGTTTCTTATTTTGCAACTTGCCGTTTCCTATTCCTTGCCTGTTTTCCTGCTGGGATGATTGTCTAATTCTTCAAATTTCCAATTATTTGTCTTTTCTATTGTTCTTGGATTGTTCTCCAGGCTGATGTTCTAAAATGGATGGCTCCATTGCTTTTCCGCATGCGTGTTCTGTGTTGTGAGACTTAGCAATGATTTCCTTTGCTTCCTAGCTTTTGCCTTCAGAGTGCTCCTTTTGCAGCTTCACGTGTGGCTCCCACAGGCAGCTTCTCCCCTCCTCTGACCCTCAGCTCCCCACCTGGTCCTGATGTAGGAGTCACAGCGGATTTAAAACTTCAGACTCCTTGAAATTGCAGGTATGGGGCAAACTTCCGGTTCAGTGTATACAAGAATATGTATACTTGCCCGGCGCCGAGGGGACAGAAGTCACATGCTCCCTGTAGCGCTATAGCAAAGCTGTCTCTGTGGGAATAGGCACCTGATGTGCTGAAAAGACTAAAGTGTTGCAAAGCTGCTGGAGTCTGGGGCAGAAGTGAGGCCTTGGGAAAAGTGTAACTTTTGACTCATCCTGGCACAGGGAAGCAGCTGGTTCAGCTGTATTTCCTCCTTGCCCATTCTTTTGTTACACTTTGTCACTTTCTTTACCTCCCAGTGTATAAAATAAACAGTGCTGAACCTCTGGGGTTCTTTAGTCTCCATCAGAGCTCAGAGCCCCACCTGACCCCAGCTTTAACTATATCTTTGTCTCTTGTCTTTCTTTCAGTCCCGACGCTGAGCTGTCCTGGCCGTGGTATATATGTGTGTTTATGTGCACCTGTGTACGTGTGTGGCTGTCTGTTTTGTATGTTTATGTACATACACATGCGTTTATTCCCTAACTCTGTCTGCTGAAAGGGCCAAGACACTAAGGCTCTCCAGTAACCCTAGTATCTTGGTCCCTGATATTATTCCCCAGGGTTCCTCAGAGAAATGGCTGGTTCCAGAGCCTGGCAGTGTGGGCACCAGAGGAGCCCGGGACATCGTGACATGCCAGATAGTAAGAAAATGCTCCAAAATCACACTGGGGGCATGTCACCAGGACAGAGCTCCAGCTTGAAGGGACTCCCAGTGGCCACATCTGGGATTGTTTGTGCATCAGAATACTTAGGTAGAGTAATAATGATAAAGCCTTAGAGATAGGAATGTAGGAGTCCATAGCCATAATAAATAGACAAATAAATGAATGGGGAAGAAGGAAGGACCTCTGCGACAGAGGAATTCCGAGGGTCCACCGGTGAGTGGAGAGGCAGTGCTGGAGTTGGAAAATCTTCTTTGCAAACATTATAGAAAAGATTGGTTCAATTAAGGATTATTAATAGTTGCCAAATCTTGGGAGAAATTTTTAGGAGAAGGAGGATATCTGCATGGTCTTAAAGTGTCCCCTCACAGACTGATTATTGTTTGTGAGGAAGACAAAAGAAAAAAATCCCTCTTATTGCACAGGGACACCTTGACCAGGTGATCAAAATTAACATCACCAGTGAGGGACAGGTGGGTGTCCTGTGCCCACAGTCGTGTTGCTCTGGGAAGGATACAATATGGTCTGTGCAATATTCCAGCCAAGAATGAATAACCAGGAACTAGTCCTGGACAAACACCAGACAAATGCTAAATTCGATTTCTGTTTAAGAAAGGGGGATGGGGTGAGCTGTATCCTTCCAGGCCAGTGCCAGAAAAGACAAAAAGGCGACAGACATTTTCCAGCTTTAAAGAGGCTTTAAAGAGGCTAATGAGACAGGGCAATGAAACGAAATGCCCTACCCTCGGCCGGGTCCTGTACGAGACAGGGGAGAGTTCCACAAAAAATGTTTAGATAAGCATGGGTCAATGTTAAATTTACTGAAGTTGATAACTGTATTGTGATCAAGTATGAGAAAATCCCAACTCTTAGGGAATACCCATTGAAAAGGTCCAGAATTTATGGAAGTCTCAAAAGGTTCAGGGGGAAAAAATGTGTGTGTGTGTGTATGTGTGTGTTGTCATGTGTGTAGACAGAGAGCGAGAAAGGCTGCAAATGATAAAGCAAATGGAATAAAAATTGTTAGCATAGAAGCATCTGAATAAAAGGCACATAATGTATGGTTTGTATTGTTTTGATTTTAGCAACTGATCTACAAGTTTGAAATTATTTCCAAATAAAAAGTAAAAAAAAAAAAAAATTTAGATTCCAACGCTTGAAATTTTAAATATGTGTAGGCATTATCATTAAAAAGAAAAAAAAATGAGAGCAGTTTTTAAAAAAAGAAGCATTCTGACATGAAATAGTGCCCATGCCGCCTAGTAAAATAAAAAACAAAAAACAAAAACTGTGGATGGCTCTACAATGTGATTCTATTTTTGTCTTAACAGTATAACGTTGTACATGCAGCAATAAAGCCTGTCAGAAATCTTGATAAACTATTAATAATAGTTATCTGCAGACAAGGGGATTTGTAGATAAGGGAATCTCATTTAACTTTATATAGTTCTGGTTGTTTTATAAAAGATGTTAGGAAAATCTGTGAAAGATTTCAAAATAGGCAGAAAGGATCGCTGGGTTTCTTGGATCCATAACCCAATTTTCATAGTCCTTGAGCTATTTCATAACTCTCTTAAGTCCTAAAAACCTGACCATACACGCTGGACTCTTGTCCTTTGAAATGCAAAAGAATTGTGTCTGGTGGAATGTGCTTGCTTTTTGCGATTTGGATCCACTACTTTTGCACCTTTTTGCATATTTTCTTCTGCCTTCCTGATTGCCTATATGAGTGTGGTTCTCTGAATTCTTTGAACTGATTGTAACAACCTACTGATTCACTCATAAATTAATATTTTTAGAAATGTTAAACGTGTGCATTCTATATTTGTGTCATGAGTTTATCATTTCAAAAATGTATCGAACACCAGCATTTACCACCTTTATAATTAAAAGTAAAATCTGGGGGCGCGCCCACAGTGGCTCAGCAGGCAGAGTTCTTGCCTGCCATGCTGGAGACCTGGGTTAGATTCCCAGTGCCTGCCCGTGCATCGGGCCCCTCTGCTGAGGAGCTGCACCTTTAGAAAAGGCATATGCTCTCCGTCTCACCCTAGTCCCCACCTCTCCCTGTTGCCTCCCTGATACTGGGTACCATCTGACTTGGGCCTACTTCAGTCACTCACATCGCCTACCAGGTACTTTGAGCTTTGTGATTATGGTGTATTGTCAAGAGGTATTAAGAAAAATCACCCAAAACTTGGAACTAAGGCAAAGGAAGGGCAGCCTGTCTATCAGTGTCTTCCTGGAATATCATTTAACAGGCCTACCATGGGATTATTCCATTATCTCAGGAATGTGCTAAGGGAATGTGAAACTTTATTTAATTTGCCATTGACTATGGATTAAAAACCCAGATTCTGAAGATACATGCTAACTGGTAGATTTCTGTCAGGTAAAATTGCAACCCATGGTTTTGGTTGTATTGCCACTAACACCATGGCCAAAGAAATGTACGCAATCATGCTGACTGGTCTTGCTGCCACTTCACTTCCCACTGCAGTGAGTCTTGGTGCTGCCCAGTGGTGCTACTGATATTCTCAAGAATATCAGCCCCTTTCCACTCTTTGGGGCCACCATTCTACAACCTCTCATTTCAGCCCATCTGTTCGGCTTCGTCCTCTCCAGTGCCTGAAATCTGTGGGCACCTTGCTAAGGCCAACCAGCCACCATGATCATTTCATGGCTCTGTCCATGTTCAGAATTTTTCCAAGGCTGTGCCTGGAGTGGGCCTTTTTCTATCTGCTGTGCTGGGCTCTTTCAACCTGGAGATGTGGGTCCTTCCTTCAGCCCTGGAAAATTGCTTTTATTATTCCTTTGATAATTTGCTCCCCTTCTTTTACTCTTCCCTCCTTCAGGAATTCCTAATTGTTGGCATTGTATCACTTCCACTGGATGTTTTATTTTTGTAAAAACTTTTTTAAATTGTCAAAGCTCTTTCTTGATCTTGGTTGCTTTTTTCATTGTATCCTGTTCTTATCTGTTGAGGATTATATTATAGTTTTGGGTTTTTACAGTGCTCTTCTCTTCCTTGCATTACCTCTATTTCCTGCTTTCTTTCTTAGGTTGGTTGATTTGGCTTTCTTCATGGTGGAAGCTTTCCTCAACTGTCTGTGAGTACTTTACTACCTGAGCTCTTGCAGGTGTATATGTTCATGCGCATGGGTGAACGTGTGTGTGTGCACCGCATATTGATTTGGTGGGTGCCACTATCAGATGGCAAGACAGTGATTCAGCCTTTTCATTAGGGACCTCCAGCTATTAGTATCTTTTCTCTGAAGCCAGGATTTCCAAAGAATGTTCCATTCTGCTGCCTGGGGCTAGATGCCTGGCTCCAGACATTCAGGGAGTAGCGAAGGTGCTGGCAGGAACTGTTGAGAGTGCAGATGCCCCCATCTGTTTCAGCCATGCACCTCACACAGTCCTCTACTTTGCCAGGTGTCCCCCAATCCAGAGCATACCAGAGAATAAATGCCCCATCCCTTGCAAGGGGATGATGGTCGAATGAGCAGGATAACTCCAGTTGTACAAAGCAGGGGAGAACTGGGGTCTGGCTCCTGTGTTCACAGCTTCTGCCTCCCATCATGTCTGGGGACTCCCAGTCCTAAGCTTTCCTTGGACAGTTCAGCTCCTTTCTGGTTGCTTTCCCCCCCCACCCCGCTTTGTTATTTTAGTTAATATTCCTTCACTGGTTTTCCATCTTCCAAAGTTTTTCAAATTCTGTTACTGAACTCCCCTCTCACACTTTGTCTTTAGAGGTGATACCCTCTATATTCCTTGTCAGTATAATGGTGTTGGGGAAGAAAAAAGAGAAACGCATATGGTCAATATACCTTGTTTAATTAGAAGTCTAGTTTCTAGAGAATAAAAATTAAATTGTTTTAATCCGTATTTATTTTATTTATTTATTTTTAAACTTCCTGCTGATAGCTTTTTTTTAATGTTAACATTTATTAATCTCTAGTTTTATTGCTTCAGGGCAGAGTGTGTGGCCTGAACTGTTTCTCTGGGCAACTTCATGAGGTCTCTTTCATAACCCAGTTTCAAAGTATAGGCAACTTTGGTAAATGCTCCAAGTACACTAGAAAAGCTGTCTTCTCATTAGGGTGAGAACTTAGTGTATCAGATGATTAAACCTTATTAATCATTGAAATTCTCTAGCTTATTTTTTTCCTACTTAATCTGTTATAGACTATTGTGGTGTGTGCCTCAAATACAACTGCGTTTCTGCCCATTTTTTTCCTTTGCATTTCTAACAGTTTTTGCTTTATATTTAATATAAATATAAGTATTATATAAATATAAATATAAGTATTTATATTTACACATGGGGGTTCGTGGCTTTTGTCCTTTCATTATAAATGCCCCCTGTCAATATGAAAGTATTTCTTTGTCCCATTCAGGGCGACTGCCTTGAATTCTATGTGGTTCAGGAGGCAGCGGGATGGCGGGTTTCACCTAGGAGCATGTGGCTGATAATAGCAGTAGAAAGTGCAGAAGGGGTTCTTGGGGTTTGGCAACAAGGAGCTATAGAGTGGAGGTCAGGGAGGAGAAGTCAGGTTTTGATGGGTTGGGGAATTAATGGGAGGTGAGGCCATGGAGGTGCCAGGTCCCTGCAGACAGCACACTTTTAACAAGGCTGACTGTAGCGGAGGGGAAGATGCAGAGCCTCTAGGAGGTGAGCAGCAGACAGAGACCTGGCACTTTAGAATGCTGTGGGAAAGAGGAGTGGGAAGGTGAGGCTGTAGATGTAGATGCTCATAAGGCAGCAAGAAGATGTAGGGCCCTGGGTCAGGGCTGCCTTGGGAAAAGAGGGGTTATCTTCTCTCCTTTGACTGCTAGTGGAGGAGAAAGAAGCAAGGGTGAGGGGCTGAGGTGCAAGTATGCAGGAGAGACCTTTAGTGGGGTGGATCACTACCTCCAGCAGACACCCGGCCCCTTGTATCTGAGCCAAGAATTCTGGCTGTGGCCGGTTTTGACTTGACAGCTCTGAGCCAGTTTCTCCATGTGTTAAAAAGGGGATGCACTTGATGCCCTGATATGTCCCAGAGTAATTTGGGCAGCAAATAAAGAAGTATTTGCAAAATTTCCTTGGGGGGCTGGCGAGAAAGGAGGACATATTCACCTTCCCCCTTTGGAGAATTTCTGATATTGTTGCAAGCAGTGGGGGCAACCAAATCAATAGGCCAAGCGCTCGATCTTGGGGTTCGACCCTATGAAACATTCCTGCAAAATATAGGCTAAGCCTACTTAAAATTAGGCCTGAGAGTCACCCCAGAGAACGTCTTTTGTTGCTCAGATGTGGCCTCTTTCAGCCAACTTGTTAAGTGAACTCACTGCCTTCCCTGCTACATGGGACATGACTCCCAGGAGCCTAAATCTCCCTGTGGGGCAGAACTTCCGGGATTCACTGGGACCTGGCATCACAGGATTAAGAAAGACTTCTTGACCAAAAAGGGGAAGAGAGAAATGAGACAGAATAAAGTGTCAGTGGCTGAGAGATTTCATACAGAGTTGAGAGGTTATCCTGGAGGTTATTCTTATGCATTATACAGCCATCCCTTTTTAGTTTTTATGGTGTATTGGAGTGGCTGGAGGGAAGTACCTGAAACTGTTGAGCTGTGTTCCAGTAGCCTAGATTCTTGAAGATGGTTGCAGAAAGATACATTTACAATGTGACTATGTGATTGTGAAAACCTTGGTCTGATGCTTCTTATATCCCCAGGGTATGGACAGATGAGTAAAAAAATCTGGATAAAATAAATAAACAATGGGGGGGGACAAAGGGTAAAATAAACTGGGTAGATGGAAACACTAGTGGTTAATGAGAGGGAGAGGTAAGGGATATGGAATATATGAGTGTTTCCTTTTTTTCTTTGTATTTCTTTTTCTGGAGTGATACAAATGTTCTAAAAAAATGATCATGGCAATGAATACACAACTATGTGATGATATTGTGAGAAAAAAATAAATTGGGTAGATTGACATGCTAGTGATCAATGAGAGGGAGGGGTAAGGGATATATGATGTATGAGTTTTTTCTTTTTATTTTTTTGCGGATGGTCTAAAAAGGATCATGGTGATGAACACACAACTCTGTGATGATACTGTGAGACACTGATTGTACACCATATATGGACTGTATGTGTATGAAGATTTGTCAATAACAGTATTTTTTAAAAGGAGATGCACTAAGCCCCTAAAGGTCACTGTGAGTTGAAAAGCAGTGCCTGGGACCTGCCGAGAAGGGCCCAAAGCTGTAAGCTACTCTGCAGTGCTGCAGCTGAGGTCTTGAGGGTTGGTCTGTTACCAACTAAGGCCCTGGGTTGGGCTTTGTGGGTGGTCTGCTGGGAAGGGCCTCATGAGTCGGGGCCTTCCAGGAGTCAGAAGCTTGGACTTGCTGGTGCCTCTGGGACAACCTCTTCCCCTCTCTAGGCCTGTCCTAGAGTGAGATTTCAGTGGCTGTAAAAGTATTTAATGCAGAGCCTACAGTGCTGCTGGAGGGAAATATGAAGGGCTACTCTATCTCCTGGAAGGCTGTGCAACTAGCAAATCAATACTTCCAAGCACGTCAGAGCCAGGGGAAGAGTCTTTAAGTGACCATCTGCTCCCGCCCCTCCTCACCTCTATGGAGACAAAAGAGAAGGGCAGACCCTGAGCTGGGCGGAAGACCACCACCTGGGCAGCAGCAGCCTTAGGGGTCTCCCCTGCCTACAACCAGGGTAAACCACGTACTGGGGTTTCTTTGGTAAAGCATGGAATCAACTTACAACGCAGAGCCACCCCCGGACACAGCTGAATGGAGAGGCGAGTCAGGCTTAAAATAGCTAAATAAATCTTTAATATTTCTAATTGGAAATGTACAGAAATTGCACAGCCACACAGAGTCTTAGAACACCAACAACTTTCTCTGTACATTATTACATAGTTAAAAGTCACAGCTGGAGGGAGATCCCCCAGCCAAAACTCCGTTTACATTTTTTTCCTTTTCACATACTTACAAAAGGGAGAAGAAGGGACACGGTGCGGGGGCTGGGCTCAGCTCTGGAGCTGGGTGTGTAGAAAAGAGGGGCTGCTTCCCTGCACGTCTGGCTGCAGTAGACGGATGGGGTGGGAAGGGCAGAGGGGGAACCTCGGGCGGAGGTGTACTGGCCACTCTGGCCTTCCTTCCCCACACCCTTTTCTGGGCAGTTAGAGAAAGTGTCTTCACTTGTAGAAAGTTTGGCAGTTTCCTTCACTCTGAACATTAAGAGTTAGCAAAAAGTCAGGCTTCTCTGTGCAGGCAGGGGTGGAAGGGGGCTTTCTCCCACAGAGTCTGGGGTCTAGGGACTGGTGGGTCCCCGGCTCTGGACTTCCCCGCGCAGGGGCTGACTGCCCTGTGTTTCACTCCCCTTCCCTCAGGGATCTCTGGCAGTGCCTGCCCTGGCCGCAAGCAGGGCCCACATCTGGAGTCGCAGGGTCCCTGTGGCCTCGGGAGTAAGTAAGTACCTCTTCACCAGCCTGGCCTGAGCGCACGTGCCCCATGAGGCTCCCCGAGGCAGTGAGTTGCAAGGTCAACAAATAAATGCCACAGGTAGGGAAAACCCACATTCACCCAACCCCGAAACCTCTTTTCCTCCTACCCAACACTGTTTCTAGAATTAAAAAATAAAATAAAGCCCAACGGGAGAGCAGAAGTTCCGGCCAGCCCTTGGCAGCACCAGGACTAAAGGACTTATGTACAGTCATTAGCTGAGTAGTTAGTTACATTACAGTCAAACACCAAGAACATTTACAAAAACCGTCAGACTTGCAGTTAAGATAAAAATCTGTGAAGAGTCTGTACACTTTTACAGTTTTTGCACTAGATATATAAAGCCCTCGGCCTGAAGCCCACCCCCCACCAAGGGCGACCAGCACTGCCAGTGTCGCTGCCTCCTGCACCGCCTGCTCTGGCCCTGGGAACCCCAATTGCTAAGAGGTGCTCAGTCCGAGGCCACGCTGCGCTGCATCTGGGAGAGGGGTGGGAAGGAGGGTGGGACTCACTGGGTGGTGGAGAGATGAGAGTCAACCAGAGGAGGACGTTCCTGGAGCCAGACCCTGCCTATGTGGCCACTATGGTGCACAAAACACAGGCGAAGGGGTGTGGATGGATGAATGGGGCCCCCGCCGCCTTCCTTCCAGAGACCGTGGGGGCCTCTCCACCAGCATCTGCCTCTGGCCTTAAATGAACTGTAAGTTACAGCTACAAGCCCCTTCCCAGAGCAGCTGCCCATGACCTGCCCATGAGCCAAGGTGGTGTGTAAGGCAGGCTCCGAGCCAACCCTCCCACACACCCACCTTCCTGAGGAGGTGGGGGACTCTCTGCAACAACCCCGGCCCTGGGTACATGTTCCCAGGCATAAGGGCAACAGGGGGCTTAGCACCTCTTTCCAAGGGTCCTCCTCAGCTTCCTGAGGCTGGGTGGGAGATGGCAGCCCCTGCAGCCCCAGCTCACTCAGTGCTGGCCCTGGGCAGCTTAGGCAAACACCCTCAGCTCTCACCCTAGATTTCCCAGGGCCAAGGCTTTAAATCCACAGTGGGTGCGAACACGGAGGACCGAGACCCAAGCTCCTGCTGACCTGTCCCATGAGGGTGTAGGTGGGGCTGATAAGCTACACAACAGCCTAGAGCTGAGGGGAACCAGCCCCAGCTGGGGGTGTGTACCCCTCCCCTGTCTGCAGCGCCTGGGTCCTTGCTGGGGGGCCAGGAGGGGTGAGGAGGAGGCTGGCCGCACACACGGGGCCTGGTGCAGGCCGCTGCTGTCTTGGAGAGGGAGCAAGTCTAACATCCTCCAGGGCTGCTATTTCCCAAGCAGTGCGCACGCTCAATTTAAAAGGCCCCTGTGTTCCAGCAAGCGAGCAAGCGGGCTTTTGTTTCTAATGCATACTGTGAAAGGAAAAAAAATCACAGTTATCCACCTTCTCAGGGCCTGTGGGCATTAGAATTTTTTTTCTTAAACCATCAATAGGAGGAAAGACCACCTTTTCTCTCAGGGTGAGCACCAGCTGTATTCCCTACAGGGCCACAGTACCCTGGATGCACTGGGCCCTCAAGAGAGGGGTAGACACATTGCACAGTGCAATCTGGGCCAATTCAGCCCGGAGCTTTGGATTCAGGGAGCCCCAGAGCATTAGCCTGGGCCTGTGCGGCAAATGTGGGAGGTTTCCGGTCATCACCTCAGGTATGAGAGCCCAGAAGGCAGATCCTCTCTGGATCTATGTGGCAATACAACTAAGGAGAGGGAAGGCGGGGAAGAGGGGGATGGAGGGTGGGGAGCCTGGAGACAGGTACACGGGGCTGATGTCCTTGATTCCTCATGGCCAGGCAGGCCTAGAGAGGCCGCATGCAGTGGCAGGAGGTCAGGGAAGAGACAAGCTGGGGAGCATGGAGCCCTCGCAGCTCTGCACCCTCCCCACCAACTCTCCGCCCGCCCGCTGACTGACCTGTCAGCAGCTAGAACCTGAGGGGGCAGGTCCCGCAGGGCAGGGGCCTGGCTGCCAAGGAGTCCTGGGCCTCTGAAGAGGCAAGGGAAAGCCACAGGGGGAGGCACCAGCTCTAATCCTTCCACCTCTGCAGGCAGCTTCCTCCCTGGGGAGGATGTGGGGTACATGCACTTGGCTGGGTCAAGGAGGAAAAGGTGACACACACCAAATTCAGAAATCAACAGAGAGGCTTTTGGCAGGCCCTCCCATCCTGCCAGGCTGTCCCTGCTCCCCCGCGTGCAGTCTCTCCCGCCTGCACCCAAATGCGCTTGTCGGGCGGAGGAGAGGGGCGCGGGCGGGTGAGCCCGGCCTCCCGGTGCGTCAGTCTCACGCGGTGCCCTCTGCGGCCTGCCTCCTGGACAGCGGGCGGAGGGCGGGGAGCTGAGCCGCGGCCTCTTACTGCCGGCACCGGGGCTGCGACTGGGGGGCGCTCCTGCCCAGGCCGAGACCCCGCCCTTGGCCACCACAGTCCTCCCTCTCCTCGGGCAGGTTAGCAATTGCTGCTGTTTCTGAACTCGCCGTTCTCAGTAATCTGCAATTTGGTGGGGTTGGTGGGGGAGATGCCGTTACGGGCTTGCATGCTGTACCTCTCTTTCAGCTGGGTCAGGGCGCTCATGAGGCGGGCGTTGGCGGCGTCCAGCGAGGCGATGCGCTTCTCCTGTGGACAAGGCAGGCGTGAGTGGCAGCCGTGGGATGGCGACGCCCCGGGAAGGGGATCTCCCTGAGGCTGTGCACCAGCAGCGGGGCAGAGGGAGGGAGGAGGTGGGCTGGGGTGGACACAGAGACGATGAGGAGCAGGCCCCAGGCACTGCTGGGAGAGGCATCTGGGCCAGGGAGCCCATGCACGCGGGGGTCTTCGCGGCATCATGGATGAAAATGTTTACAGTCTGCCCTCCTAAAGGGCCTCCAGGTTGTGCCCCATTGCCAGCTTCTCCCAAACAGGGCAACTCTAGTCATGTTACCTATCAGCCCCCTGAGGCCCTGAGGGCAGGCACCAGGGACCCTCACTCATGTGTATGCGTGTGTTTTGGGGGAAGGGGGGTGGATGCTTAGGCCACAGCTCCCAGACAGTCTGTGCTGCTCCTGGTTCTGAGTAAGGCCTTGCCCCATTCCTGGGGGAGTGAGAGGAAAATGACACAGCCCTGGTTGAAGGAAACCAGGGGTCAGAGTCCGTGTATGTCTCCGCTCTGACACAGATAGGTAGCCACAGCTCTGAACAAGAATCCTACTGCCCCCTCTGCCCAGCACCTGTCACTGCTCCCCAAGCCTTCTCCATACTCTTACCAATAGCTTCCACATATTGGTCAGTACCCTTTGTGAAAGGCAATGCCCACCAAGTGCCCCACCAGGGGGATAGCCACTCCTCCCATTTCACAGATAGTCCTAAGTGAGCTTGTGGTCTACTGAGACCCATAGGTCTAAATATTCAGAGTCAAAAGTCCTGGTCTCTTATTCCTCTTCAGTTTTTTCAGTGGGTATGCAACTGAGGATGTAGAGAAACCAAAGTCATCCCCTCCTCATCCCAGGTCTTCTAACATGGGCTCCCTGGCCCGAGTAAAGGGCCAGAGCCCCGCACCTGGGCATCAATGATCTTCTGTTTGGAGTCCACAGCTGCTTGCATCTCTGCGTGGTCCTTCTTCAGCTCTTCTTCCACAGACATCAACCTGCAACCAGAAAAAGGGACAGTCAGGTGGGACTTGAAGGAGTAGGCAAGCTTTTCCTGAAGCTTTATAGGAAAAACCCCATCACACTAGGAAGCATCTCCAGACCCACCTCCCATACTTGCCTGAGGCAAAGGCCCTACAGCTGCCAGCAACCAGCCACTGATACAGGCTTAGTCTGCTCCTTCCTTGATCTCTACTCTCCACCCTTCCCAGACACCGTTCCCAAATCCCTTTGGGCTGCCCCTTTCCTAATGTTCTTCCAGAGCCAAGGTGGGCAGTAGTAGGCATTAGATCCTCACAACTCCCACACAGTAGAGCAGGGCAGGTGATGCTATTTTAGGACCTATGATACATATGGGAAAATGAAGGCCCATCCACCATCCACCCACCCATTCATCCACCCATCCACAGAGGCTGTACAGGGCTCTGTGCTGAGCATTCAAGATATGAGATGAATGAAGCATAATCTGCTCCCTCAAGGAGTTCACCATGTAGCAGGGATGCAGCTATGCAGACAAGTAACTACCCTGCACAGCTAGGGCCATGCTAGAAAGTGGCGCGGGGACCAGAGGAACAGGGAATAGGAAGTAACAATCTTTTCTAAGGAGGGGATTAGTTCACACACAGGAAATGAGCATCTGAAGAACAATTAAGTGTTCACAGTTGGGGTAACAAGCAGAATAGACACAGGAAACACTATCTGCAAAAGCTCAGAGGTAAGGCAGGTTTGGACCTGTCACTGGGTGCTCTTTCTTTGAGACCTTTCCTGGCCTTTATTTTGTCTTTCTGATCCCATATCACTGTTGGTCACTCCTATCTTCCATTTCTCTTCCTTTATCTTCTGGACTCTAAACTCTCCAGGTTTCCTATCTCAGGCTACTGCTGAGAACACCTTAGCCTGTCAGCTCCTAAGAAAGTCTGGCCTCAGCATTCTGCTCTTTTCACTCTTGATACTCTTCTCTGGTGAGCTCATCCACTCCCAATGGATGGTCCATCTCTATCCTCACAATTTCCAAAATCCAGAGCAGTCCCCCAACAACTGGGCAGGTCTCAGCCCATTTCACAGTAAATATGTGGGGAGATGAACCATGGTGAGGTAGGTACCACACAGGGCTGTTGTGAAAAAACAGTGGGATATTGATCAAAAGGTGAGAAAAAAAGCCTGTAAGAGATGGAGGAGGAGGAGAGAGCAGCATTAGATGATATCATTCAGAAGGGAAATTACTTTGCAAGAATAACAGGGGCTGGGTTTTCCTCCCTGCCTTAAAAAAATAAAAAAGTGAAACTGGACAAAATATATGAAACAAAAGTTTTCAGACACTGAACAATAGGCAGCACAGTAGAGTGATTCCTAAGAGAAGGGAAACAAATGAGGTGAGCCCACAAGTTGGCCAACTCCTTCCCTGAAGCAACTAACAAGGAGATATGTTAATATGCTAATTATTAATATGCTAATAAAGAATCATAAAAAAAAAACTCAATCCAAAAGAAGACAAGACAAAAAGGAACAAAGAACAGATGGTACAAAGAGCAAAGAAATTGCAAGATAACAGATTTAAAAACACTTATATCAATAATTACATTAAACGTGAATGGTCTAAACACTCCAATTAAAAGGCAGAAATTGTCAAATTTGATAAAAAACAAGACTCGATAAGCTGCCTATAAAAGAAACCCACTTTATATATAAAGATATAGATGGACTAAGCATATAAAGATACACCATCCTAACACTAATTGAAAGAAAGCTGGAGTAGCTATTTAATAGCAAAGTAGATAATTCAAGGATAAAGAAGATCATGTTATAATGATAAAGAGGTCAGTTCATCTAGAGTATATAACAAATCAAAATGTGTATGTACCTGAAGAACAAAATTTCTGTGAACATAAAGGAAAAACTAATAGAAATAATACGCGAAATAGATAAATCTGTATCTGTGATTGGAGATTTCAGTATCCTTTTCTCAATAATTGACAGAGGTGAAAAATATATTATCTGATAGAGAAACAAGTAAGCATATAGAAGACTGGACCAACACTATTAATGAAATTGACCTAATTGACACTTATATTACGTAGGAAATATACCAGGATTGGTTAGTAGAAATAAATGTCCTAAGCCACCAAATTCAAAAGCAAATGTACTTCTCAGAGAATATACAAAACAAGGAGAAGGAGGTTAAGGTAGAAAGTGCTTCTACTGTGAGAACTAAGTTGAGTTAAGACAAGATCTCCACAGTTGGAAATCAAGTAAACATAATCTGGTCACCCCTATTATGGCCCTCTGCTCATGTTAACCATTTTACAGTGAGCAAAACCACAGGTAAATAAAGCAAAAGAGTAATTAAGAACACAGAAATAGGTGTTTCTAAAGGAGGAATGTGGAAAGGGTTTATGCAGCAAAGGATGAGGAGGGGAATATCCTAGCTTTTGCACACAGGCTAAACGTGTCCAGATGACAGGCTCTTTTACACCATACCAATAAGTAAGTTGGTAAATCCACTTTTCTCTGCTCTTGTGCCTGGTATTACTTCCACAAGGAAATAACCCCCCAGATTTTGAACCTGATGTTACAACCCCTTGACTGCACTCCCTGTCCCCTGCAGACACCAAGGAAAGTTTGCTCACTCTCCACACAGTGGGGGAGGAGAGAGAAATGGGGGCGGGGAGAGGTCAACATAGGTCTGACATAAGCCCTAGATAAAGATGAGAATCACCATTAAAATGAACTCCCCCCACCCCAACCACTGGAAATCTTCCTTAGATAACCCACAAGCACCTTAAAACTCAATACATTCAAAAACAGCATCATTATCAACCCCATCCTCACCACCCAAAGTGCTCCACTGCCAAAGTATGTCTGTGGTAGAAATCTGGGGGTTATTCCTATTTTCTACTCCCTCATCTCTCACCTTCCCCTACTAAATATAACTGATACTCATTTCTACTTATCCTATCCTAAATGAGGTCTTCATTGTCTTTCCTGACATGCGCAATACAGTTTCTAAACCCCCTAAGAGAACTTATAAAGACAATCCAACTCCTTTCAGGAACCACAAGGGCCTACATGGGTCAGCCTTAGCTGAGTGGTCCAGCCTCATTAACTTTGCATTCCACCATCACAAAACACTGCCGTGTGGGACTCCCCACACTCTGGGCTACTTCCTACCCTAAGGTCTGGACACAAGCTGTCCCCACTTCCTGGGACACTCTTCCCTCCTCTCGGATCCCCCCAGGTTTGATGACTCCTTGAGGGCGACAGACAGGTTTGCCCTATCTGTTTGGGTGGTGCCCAGGCCCAGATCAGGAACAGGCCTCGCCCTCACCTGCTGATGATGCCCTTCATCTGGATGTCCTTGTCCTCCTGCTGTCGCCGCAGCCGTTCCTCACCCTCCTCAAGCCGAGCCTGGTACTCCAGCACCAGCTTCTGTGTCGTCTCCTCCTGGCACTTGAATAGGGTCTCATACTCCTCCAGCTTCTTGGTGGAGATTCGCAGCTTGTCCTGCAGCACTGCTAGGTCCTACCAGGAGGGCAGCGCGTCACAGGCACAACAACCAGGACAGAGAGCACAGCCTCATTAGTATGGACCGGAACACAGAGGGAATGGGAGTAAGACTCAGAATGCCCCAGTGGCTGCAATCCCAGCCCACTTAACACACTGCATGGGATGTCCAAGGTGCCCAGCCAGAAGGAAGCTGAGGTGAGACTCCAAGCCTTGTCAGCCCTGCCCAGGCTGGGGGTCTCTCCACTTCAAGTCCCCAACCGAAGCCTGATCTTTGTGGCTATGAGGGGTATGAAGACTCAAACCCAAATCTGAGGAGTAAGGGTTTACTTACTTAGGGCCTTGAACTTTAAAAATAAGCATGTTTTTAAAACATGCTACAACAGCTAAAAAAAAAAAAAA
>PVIY010040785.1:0-22108 GCA_004026745.1 Myrmecophaga tridactyla | reverse complement strand
TCCAAAGCCTACGGGCACGGTTCATTCTACCACAATCAGCCGAAGCACAGGCACCGCGCCCACACCCACCACGTCACCTCCCAAGACCACCACCAGTATGACCAGCCCGCCCCTTGGCACCATCAGCACACCAAGAACCACCAGCTCCTTGGTCCCACACCCTTCGCCAACCCCGCAGCCTCAGTCCTCACCGGCCCAGCACACCACCCTCACTCCCAAGACTACCGTTGGAAGTTCTTCCACCTTCTCTCTTCCTCCGGTGTCTTCTTCTCCTTCTTCAACCTCAGTATCATCTTTTTTAACTTTCACTTCCACTCCCTTTGTTATCAGCCCACAATCTACTGTAAGTCCATCCTCACAACCCCATACGCCTTATTCTCCTGATGATTTCACTGTGTTAAGCACAAGTTCTCTTTCTTCGTACCTGTCCTCTGCTACTGCCACAATTCCTGTTAGCACCTCCTCGCCACCTCTTTTCTCCACTACTTTATCCCCCTCTGGTGTGCCCACCATGTCTACCTCCCATTTGTCTCGCATCACTTCTCCTCTCTCAGTGTCGACCACTGTGTCCCCTCCTTCCAGTACCAGAGCCACATCCTGGAACCCATCCTCTTCCCCGCTGTCATCTCAGTCCACCACATATCGGTCCACATCTCTCACCACTGCTGCTTCCACATCCATCCTAGTGTCTTCCACCCTTGGCATAAATGAATCCCCTAGTTCCTCTGCCACACAGCTCACTACCAGGCCTCCTGGAACCACTGGGCCGTTGACCACCATGGTCCTGACCACTTCTGGGTCACCTTTTGCAAGCTCTTCGATCCCTGTCCCTGGGAGTTTGTCAACCCAGCAACCATCTGTCTCCTCTCTAGCTTCACCTCTACCCAATACAACTGGTAAGTGTTTGTGTAACACCTGACAGCAGGTGCCCCTCCTGCCCCTCTCCCTCCCCTGCCTCTTTCCTTGCTCCTCTCATCATTTCCACCATCTGACAGGCTTTCTTATGACCAGTATCTGAAGCTGTCCAATCCCCCATCTGCACCATGCTCCAGTTGACCCTCACACTGCTTATGGGCAACTCTATAGGCATAGCTTTTGTCCCATATCATTTCTCCCCTCTAAGCCTTCCAGTTCCACCCAGAGATGACCAAATAATTGCAGGGCTGAGCAAAGGCTTTTCAGTCACACTGACCCAGCGTCAAGTTTCCATGGTGCCTGGACCCACGTGGGCTCCTGGGCACATCACTCTTGCTGCCTGAGCCTTTGTGTTCAGTTGCACTCTGGGGCCTCTGTGGAGTAACTGGTTGAGTCCTCTGAGGTACACCTCCCCCTTGACCCCAGGTCCCTCTTTAGGACTCACATCCCCATCTCCCAGCTGGAGAAATCCTTTGCAGGTGGCCCACAAGGGAGTGAACTTCAAGGGGATGGGGATAGGCCACAGGGCAGAACACTCAGTCTTTGCTGTAGCATGTTGGAAACTGCCATTTGCTTGCTGAGTCCCTGCTCTGCTAGCTGCCTGCGTGCTCGAGATACCCCACAGACCCTAGGGTCCGTCTCACCAGTCAGCGCCGTGTGCTGCGGCCAGAACTCCCGGAGCGCCTATGAGTGGACATAGCCCGTGTCTGTCCTGGAGCTGTGCAGCTGTTGTGACTGGAGCTCATGTCTTAGTCCCCAAACTAGGCAGACTGCTGTCCCTGACTAGGTGCAGAGGCCCCTATGACATTTGATCCCTTCAGCATCACTGACATCTCTTCTTTCCCCTCCAACAGGCCACAGGCCTAACACACCAGAGACGCCTCTGCCCCAAGGTTGGTGTCAAGGACAGGGAGGTCAGGGGGCAGGGCAGGAGGGTCGCAGTGCTCAGGGTTTGCTCTGTCTCCTCAGAACTCCTCCTCTGGAAAGCTCTCAACCTCCGAGAACTCATGGCATAGCTGAGGCAACGAGATAGGCTCCAGGATAAAAATTAGAGACCATCATGCTTTGTCTGAGCTCTTCTGGAGTCAGTAGCAAGAAGTGGGTGTGGAGCTGGGGCTAGAGCCTGGGTGCAGTCTCTGGTGCTCACATGGCAGCTCGCCCTCTGTGCATGAGCTGCTGTCTCAGGGGACTACAGGAATTGGAAGCTGAGGCAGAAGCACCTGCCACCAAGGCCTGGTAGTGCTGGGCCTCAGGGTGCTCCATTGGGGACAGGTCAGGGACTTGCCCACTCTCCAGTGTGTCCTGGGGGCTGCTTCTCACTGCGGCCTATTGGCTTCCAGGAGTCTGCAGTGCAAGAGAGTACAAGGAAGAGATCACTTACCAAGGATGCACAGCCAACGTGACAGTGACACGCTGCAAGGGTTTCTGTCCCTCTTCTACCAGGTGAGACCCCCACATGCCCGCCTCTGCAAGGTGACCACCCCCCTGCTGCAGATGAGACCTCCCCACCAGCCTCCCCTGGCCCCCATTGTCAGGAGGCTTGCTCTCCACAACAGCTGGACTCGGAGCTGGGGGCCTGTCCTGGGAACCCGATTCTGTGGGAGAGATGAGTGCAGCACTGCCCCAGCTCCATCTAGCAAAGCAATGACACAGACCTAGACAGAGTCCCCAGGGCTCACATGCTGAGGAGTGCACCTGTGGTGCCGCTGGTCATAGGGGCCAGAGCCTGGGCCCCAAGTCAGGGCCCCTGAAGACCCACCTGTGAGCCCCGAGCCTAGGCAGCACCCTGCAGTGAGCTCCTCTGCCCATGCCTCGTGGCTGCCCTGGCCACAAACCCAGGTAGAAGCGTTGGGCCTGAGGACAGGATGGGGCAGCACCAGAGAACATGCCAGGAGAGGAGGGGCCCAGGCCCACTGGGGCTCTGCCTCCTGCTGCCACTCCTGGGACCCACCCAGCCCCCGCACCATGCTTCACTGACCTGCCCGGCCCTCGGGGTCTCTTTGCAGCTTCAACGTGGACACCAGGCAGGTGGACATCCAGTGTGGCTGCTGCCACCCCCACAGCTCCCATGAGCAGCAGCTGGTACTGCCCTGCCCAGACCCCAGTGACCCAGGGAAGCAGCTCGTGCTCACACTGCTGGTCTTCAGCAGCTGTGCCTGTGACCTCCGGCCCTGCGGGGCCTAGGGGCCTGTGCCAGTCCCCTGGACTCAAGGGCTGCAGACCAGAAGCCAACAGACACCTCCCTAGGCCTGTGCCCCAGCTCACCATGGGTATCTGCTGGGAAGGAGCTGCACAGCGACCCTGCCCAGAGCAGAGAGGGCATGATGTGTGTCCTGAGCTGCTGGCTGTGGGGCTGCAGAGGATGTCCTGCTGGCAGTTCTCTACTGTCCAGCCCCCCAGCCTTCAGGGAATAGCTGGCCAGCAGGCATGCAGGTCCTGACTGGAGGGCCTGGGGGAGAGGGCTGGTGAGGTCATGCAGGAGGGAAGGAGCAGAGATGGGGGATGGGGGGCAAGAGGCACAGAAAAGCACCCCAGACGGGAGCAGGGCCTCCCAGCGCCAGCATCCCCCACCTCCCTAAGGGAGGGCACGGCCAGGCCCAGACTCCAGGGACATCTCTGTAAATAAGAAAGCACCCACCCATGGACTACAAATAAAGTGAAGTGTCACTGCCGAGGCAGCAGAATTTATCTGTGAGCTCTGCTTGTCTGTCATTTCCAGAGCCCTGCGATGTTCTTAAGCTACGAACCTCCCACCATGCTGATCAGGGAGTGCCAGGACCCGCAGGCCAGTGCCAGGGCTGCACCAAGCACCTCAGGCAAGCCTAGGGCCCATGCCCAGGCTAGGCACCACCCTTTTCTGGAGCTGCGTGCACCCTTCCAAGCCCACCCGTTCCCCAGTGACTTCCGGAGGGAGCCCAGACAGCCCCTGCTTGAGGCTTGGCCTAGGGGGCTCTGCTGGAGAAGCCCCTCTCTCTTGCTTTGGCTACCTTCCTGCCCACACTGCTCCCAGCCCCTCCTGCGGACGGAACTGACACCCATTTGGCCTGTGCACCTCTGACCAGAAGCTGCCCAAGAGTAGGGGCCTCCCAGGGGCTATCTCCCAATATGCACTGGGGTGGGACAGCAGGGTAGGCGACATACTCTGCCAGGCTCACCTCCACACCAACACTTCCTGATCAAACACGTGCTGCCCTCCAGTGTGCCCTCGGCCTCTAGAGGCTGAAGACCCCACCTCTTAGGGCCTTCAGCCTGGGGTGAGACTCCCCCCACCCCCAAAAATCACACACATGTCCCAGGCCACTGTTCTAGGCATTTATTTTTCTTTAAAAGGTAACAACACACTTCACTGATGAATTTGTGTATTTCCAATACCAGGGACGTCACCATACAGAGATGAAAAGGCTGCCCATAACACAGCAGTCAATCCTGCTCTCAAGGGAGGGGTTTGGCTCACAGATGGTCACTGTGAGCCCACCCGAGGGCCACCTGCTCCACAGCATGGCATCGCCTGGGGCGGCCCGAAGGGTGGGAGCAGGGCGGGGGGGGGGAGGGGGACCTACACAGGCTGCCCCAGGACTTCTGCATGGCGTGGCTGGACCACGGCCGTGCACTCCCCACCTCCTTAGGCCCCTGGGCTAGAACTCGCCCTCGGCACACACCCTGGGCCCTGCTGTGGCCCCTGCCACAGGCCTGGGGAGAAAAGCGAACTCCACAGGCAGTGGGACAGAGGCCCAGGGCCTGGCCAGCAGTGCCATGGGGACGGCCCAGGGGCTCCCAGGTGCTGACAACAGCGTGCCTGTTGAGAATAAACTGTTCCTACCACCCTGTTCCTACCACCAGGCCCTGATTCCAGGGCATCATCTCAGCAACAGAACGGAGGCCACTGGGCCTGGCACCTAAGGCGTCGTTGCCTTGGGGGCGGCTGGGGGAGGCGGCCTGCTACAGGAACACACATGTGAGAGCCAAGCCAGTGACATGTGGTGTGCAGGGGCCTGGTTAGCTGGGATGCCCACGCCTGTGCCCAGAAGCCTGCTGCCCCCAACACTCTGCCCTCCTCTGCTTCCTCTTCTTCTTTGACCAGCAGCCCGGGAGCCTCTGCTGGGCACCAGGACCGGGCAGAGGAAGGTCCGCAGCACGCTAGCCCCGCACCACACCCTGGGGTGAGAGTGGCACTCAGAGAATAGGCCACTGCCCACAGCAGAATGAGGTCACCTGAGGGCACCCTGCTCAGCCATCCTACATTTAACCCCGTCCAGGCTCAAAGAGGGATGGGTCATCAGAAGATGCTCAGAAGACAGTGCACTTGTTTTTGGCCCATGCACCAGAGAGCCAGGCGGCAGATTTAAGGTGACAAATGGAGAGAGAGGGACGTTAAAGACATCCCATTAACAACACGTGTGGGGAAATGGGAAACAGAAATAAACTGAGCCAGAACACGTATTTTTGCTAACAGAATCATTAAAAATACAAATGTCTGTAATTTCTAGATTTTAAAACCTGTCCCAGAGAAGCTGTGCAACTGAATGCTGTGCCAAACCACAGCTGTGTCACTGTGCCAGTGCCCCGGCCACCTGAGCCTGCCCAGCCCTGGGCCCTGCCACTCCTGGCCACTGGTGCTATCCAGAGTGGCCAAAAGGCCTATGGGAGCCTTAGCCTCATTGGAAACCAAACTGAGCTTCTCCTCAGGAACTGGGGCCTGCTGCGTATAGCAGCAAGACGTTCAGAGAAATTCCCCTTGTCATCCAAATGTGTACCTTCCCTTTAATTTGTAGATTTAACCAAAGAACCTTCTTGATTCCTACCCAAACTGACCCCTCCTGCCCAGGCCCAGGTCTCACGGTTCCTTCAGCAGCCCACCTGCGATTTCCATCTCCGGCCCAGGAGGGGCAGGGGCTGGAGCAGCAGCGCTGGGCGGGCGCTGGCATGGGTACTGCGACTGTCAGACAAGGGGTGTTTATTTGCGGTATGGAAACGAAGAGAAACGGTGGGTGTGAGGAAAACCTCACATACAAGCGGGCCTTGTCTTCCTCCTCTGGATCAAAACTGCTCTGACAGCAGCTCGCACAGCCGCTGCGAGACGGTGTCTTTGCTTGTGCGCAGCGTGAGCCGGTACATCTGCAAGAGAGCACGGGCAGGTAAGCATGGGCAGGTGAACGGAGACAGGTGAGCGCCCTCCTTGTGCAGAAAAGCCTGAGGGGTGACTGCAGCAAGGATGCGTGGCCACTGGAGTTCTAGGGCACTGCGCATCGGGGGTGGCAGGCACAGCCCTGGAGGATGCCACACGGGCACCTGGGACCCAGCGAAGCCCCTCTAGGCAGCCCCGAGTGACGCAAACGCCGATGCCACACAGTGGGGGCCTGAGTGTTGGTGGCATCACATGGCATAGGGTGCCAGCCAGTGGGGAGCACTGTGATGCTGTCGATGCAGCAGCACGGGTGGCTGTTGGCACATGTGCAGAGCAGGAGAGGCCAAATGGAAAAGGGTCTGTTCACAGAAGGCTTGAGGACAGGTCCAGGACTTGAGGGTGAACTGAAGGGCTGGGCCCAAGTGGGAAGGGCACGAGAGGACCAGAGTCCCACGACTGCACCTCTGAGCCCCATGCGCTCCCCCAGGGCACAGAGTGCGCAGCCACCAGAGGCAGCGTGAACACCAGCCACCGTTCGGCAGGGACTGACCTGGGCCTGCACGTTAGGCTCCAGGCGCAGCAGGCACCCGACCTGGGTGGTTTTGGTGTGGATGACTCCAGCTCCCACAAAATTCGCAGGATTAGGATCCACTTCTTCGAGGAGTGCAGAGCCAAATCCAATAATCTGTGCAAAGGAGAGTGTACCCTGGGGCCTGTGCCACTGGCGCCCGCCCTGGGCCGCCCCTTCCCCCAGCTCCCCAGGCCGTGGGTGCAGGCATCACTCCAAGGGGAAGAGCGAAATTGAGCTCTTCAGACCATGGAGTGTCTCTGCCCCTGACTACAACTCTAAACAAGGCACTTGCCTTTGCTTTGGTGATCTCTGTGTCCATTGGATGTTTTGCTTTGAAAATATTCTGCACTTCCTGCTGAGGACTATGAGAAACGACACATGTAAGCACCGTGGCCAGTCGGGGCTGAAGAGCCCAGCCCAAGGCCCCACCCGCCGCTCACTGGCTCAGCTGCTTCCAGCGCTGGAAGAAGTCATGCGCGGCCATCTCTGTGGGCTGGAAGAACTTGTTCAGAGTGATAGGCAGCTTCACGGACACATTCTGGAAGGCTCCCCCATACCTGTAGGCCACAAAGAGGCTTTTTTTTTTTTAACATATTTTTATTGAGACATCTTCACACACATATAGTCCATCAACAGTGTACACAGTGGCTCACACCATCATCACATGGTTGTGTGTTCACCACCACGATCATTTTTAGAACATTTGCATCAGTCCACAAAAAGAAATAAAAAGAAAAAACTCATACACCCATACCCCTTACCCCTCACTCTCACTGACCACTAGTACTTCAACCTACCCAATTTATTTTTACCCCTTATCCTCCCATTTTTTCTTTTTTGTCCTTATTTTTAACTCATCTGTCCATATCCTGGATAAAAGGAACATGTAATCTCACAATCACACATTCACACTGTAAACATTACATCTTTATACAATCATCTTCAAGAAACATGGCTACTGGAACACAGCTCTACAGTTTCAGGCAGTTCCCTCCAGCCTCTCCATTACACCTTAACTAAAAAGGGGTATCTGTTTAATGCATAAGAATAACCTCCAGGATAACCTCTCGACTCTGTTTGGAATCTCTCAGCCACTGACACTAAATTTTGTCTCATTTCTCTTCCTCCTTTTGGTCGAGAAGTTTTTCGCAATCCTATGTTGCCAGGCCCTGGCTCATCCCCAGGGTTTCTGTCCCATTTTGCCAGAGAGGTTTATACCCCTGGGAGGCATGTCCCACATAGGGGGGAGGGCAGTGAGTTCACCTGCCGTGTCGCCTTAAAAGGAGAGAGAGAGGCCACATCTGAGCAACAGAAGAGGTTCTCTGGGGGTGACTCTTAGGCCTAATCATAAGTAGGCTTAGCTTCTCCTTTACAGGGATAAGTTTCATAGGGGTGAACATCAAGATTGGGGGCTCAGCCCATTAAACTGATTGTCCCCACTGCACACAAAGGCATTTTAGACAGCAAATGGATAGTTAGAGATCTGAAACTCATCTGAGACCAGATTCCTAATTTGCCCATCTTCAAGAGACAGGAAAGGTAAAGCTACACTTGCTCCCTCTTGTTCTCTGGACTGCCCGGCTGATGAAAGCTCTGGGCTGGTCCTTCAAGGCCAGGGCTAAGCCTGGCATCTGATGGGGATGTGCTGTTGGGGGGCCTCTGGCAGGGCGTGGGCAGTGCCCTTTCAATGTCAGGCCTCACCTCCAGTGGAAACAAGGCAGGAGGAGCTACATGCATGGTTCTGTGTCCTGGGCTCAGGGAGGACGCCCCTGCCCACAAGGCTGTGGCTGATCCTGGGACACACTGCAGGATACCCCCCCAGGGCTGGCACCACACCCCACTTCTCTCACACTGATCTGTTTCCTGGGGCTCCATGCTTAAATTGCTTTTTCCCCTTAAAATAGATGATAGAAAATTAGTTTGTCGACAAAAATTGCCCAGCTATTAGGGAAATGTAAATCAAAACCACAATGAGATATCATCTCACACCCACCAGAATAGCCATTATCAATAAAAGAGAAAACGACAAGTGCTGGAGAGGATGTGGAGAAAGAGGCACACTTATCCACCATTGGTGGGAATGTCAAATGGTACAACCACTGTGCAAGGCAGTTTGGCGGTTCCTCAGGAAGCTAAATACAGAATTGCCACATGTTCTGGCAATACCATTGCTAGGTATCTACTCAGAGGACGAGGGCAAGGACACAAACGGACATTTGCACACCAATGTTTATAGCAGCATTATTTACAATTGTGAAGAGAAGGAAACACCAAAATATCCACCAACAGACGAGTGGCTAAACAAGCTGTGGTATACATACAATGGAATATTATGCAGCTGTATGAGAATACAGTTATGATGTAACAACATGGATGGACCTTGAGGACATTATGCTGAGTGAGATTAGCCAGAAACAAAAGGACAAACACTGTATGGTCTCACTGATACGAACTAAAATTAGTGAATGAACTTGGAGAATTTCAGCTAAGAACAGAGACCATCAGGAGATAGAAACAGGATAGATATTGGGTAACAGCTGAAGGGATACAGATTGTGCAACAGGACTGATTGTAAGAACTCAGAAATGGATAGCACAATACTACCTAACTGTAATACAATAATGTAAATACACTGAATGAAGCTGACTGTGAGAATGATAGAAGGAGGAGGGCTGGGGGCACAAATGAAATCAGAAGGAAAGACAGACGATAAAGATTGAGATGGTATAAGCGAGGAATGCCTACAGTGTATAATGATAGCGACTAAATGTACAAATTTAAAAATGTTTTTGCATGAGAAAGAACAAAGGAATGTCAATACTGCAGGGTGTGGAAAACAGATGGTAATTCATATTTTAAAACTTTAGCTTATATGTGAGACTAAAGAAAAAATGTTTATTTGGTACAAAATTTATAATCTGACTAGTGCAGTTCCTAATACAACTTATGTGGGCAGCTTAATTGAACACCATAAGTACATGGAACCTTGAGTAGGGCATGAGATTTTGTAGGTTTGTCCAGAATGATGTCCTGATAAATCCCAGAGTGATCTGAACAGTGAATAAAAAAGTACTTGCAAAGTTCCCTTGGGGAAATAGTGAGAAGGGGAAAATTCAACTTCCCCAAGTAGAGAATTTCTAATGTTGTCACAAGCAGTGGGGACAACCAAATTAATAGGCTGAGTCCTCAATGTTGGGATTTTTTCATATGAAACTTAACCCCACAACGGATAGGCTGAGCCTACTTAAAATTAGGCCTAAGAGTCACCCCCAAGAGAGCCTCTTTTGTTGCTCAGATGTGGCCTCTCTCTCTCAGCCAACATGACAAGCAAACTCACTGCCGTCCCCCTCTCTACGTGGGACATGACTCCCAGGGGTGTGGACCTTCCTGGCAACGTGCGACAGAAATCCTAGAATGAGCTGGGACTCAACACTAAGGGATTCTCGACCAAAAGGGGGAAGAGAGAAATGAGACAAAATAAAACATCAATGGCTGAGAGATTCCAAACAGAGTCGAGACGTTATCCTGGAGGTTATTCTTACGCATTAAGTAGATATCACCTTGTTAGTCAAGATATAATGGAGAGGCTGGAGGGAACTGCCTGAAAATGTAGAGTTGTGTTCCAGTAGTAATGATATAGCTTTCACAATGTGACTGTGTGATTCTGAAAACCTTGAGTCTGATGCTCCTTTTATGTACCTTATGGACAGACAAGTAAAAGATACAGATTAAAAATAAATAAATAATGGGAACAAATGTTTAGATAAATTTAGTAGATTGAAATACTGGTGATCGGTAAGGGGGAGGGGATATGGTATGTATGAATTTTTTTCTTTTTCCTTTTTATTTCTTTTTCTGGATGATGCAAATGTTCTGAGAGTTGATCATGGTGATGAATATACAACTATGTGATGATATTGTGAGTTATTGTTTATATACGAGGAATGGAATGATCATAGGGTAAGAAAGTTCATGTTTGTATGTTATGTTTAAAAAAAAAACTGCCCAGGTATTTCCCTCAAGTCTGCAAAGCACACAATGTTAAGTTTCCTGCTATTTTTAAATGTCTGAAAGCGTGCTTTTCCAGAAACCTGGCAAATGCCTACAGGGCACTGGTAGGACTCACTCCTATGCCGTTGAAAGCCACAACGATAAGGAACCTAGTAGCCCAGAATGCACACGGGCAAACGATACCCACAAGGGGACGCATGCTCTGGGCACACCCGGGCACAAGTGCCCCTGGGCAGCTGACACAGGGGACCCAAGAAAGCATGGGGGGCCTGGGGCTTGTCCCCAGGGGCTGGGTCCCGAAGGCCAGGCTCGTGGACATCCTCTGGCACTACCCTCCGGCACTGCCCTCCTTCCCCTGTTTCCCAAACTCCCTTGGAAGCTGAGCCAGCAGCAGCCAACACAGTGGAAGGTAGCCTTCTCGAGGAAGGGCCCTGCGCAGAAGGTGGCCCAGTGAGGCGGGCGAGCAGCTCCGCGGCCAGCGCAGCACACTGGGCCCCTTTGCCGTCCCCGCTTCCAGTCTTGCCATGACCCCCAACATGCCCAAATGTGGCAAGTGCTCACAACGAACAAGAGACCTGGCCTTCAAGCCCCCAGACCTCACCCAGCCAGGTGGCCTCATACCTGAACTGAATGTTGAGGACCGGTGCATCTGTGAAGTCGGACAGGCACTCGATGTTGACCACCTGCTGCACCTGTGCGCCCCCGTCCACTGTGGGGTCCACGGGCTTGGTCTGCAGATGCAGGTGTGAGCATGTGTCAAGGAGTCCAGATCGGCGGAGCAGTGGGCCCGTGCAGCCGACCACGCTCATGGAATAGAGCAGCTGCAAGGGGCAAGGTCTGGCCTAGGCCAGTGGCTGCTGGCAGATGCCGTCCTCCCAGCACCTTCAACAGCCCCTGGGGAGGTGCTGAGGGAGACTGGGTGGCCAAGATGGCAGTGACCTCATGTCAGTACATCAGTGATGGTGTGGCTGCCTTGCCCGACCTCACAGAGCAGTGCCAGTGAGAACAGAGCTGAGGTCTCCAGAGAGGCTGCAGGCACCTCCCACCAGGTGTAATCTGAAGCTCCCTGTGGGACCAAGGCTCCAGCCAGCATAGGTCTCTTCATGACTCGGCCTCACCCTTTCACCACCTCCAAACGCAAAGTCTGAGGTTACCCACACTGCTTCCTGCCCCTCAAAGGTAGAGAAACTAGCCGGGGACCTCAAACCTACTGGACAGCATTTTTCATCACACTATTGCTCAATGGCCACATATTCTGAGACAGTCAGTTGACAGTGACTCCCTGTTTCCATACTGCATGAGGCTCAGCTCTGGTGACTGCAGAATGTACTGCAGCAGCAGCCAGCTCCAGAGGCCACAGGAGAGCATTTAACTTAGGGCTTCCAAGCAAGGTGTGAATCACAGGAGAACCTGCCTTGTTCTGGCCAAGGTTTGCTTTTATGCATAAAAAGGGACTCTCCAGGATGCTCCCCAGGGAAACAAGCCCTGTCACCAAGGCTGGGCCTGGGCGGCCAGTGGGGGATGTGGGGGGCAGCATGAGGCTCTTCAGGGGGGTCGTATGTCTACAGATACAAGACACCTTGGATGAAACTGTGCAAGGCTGACGTTGCAAGCGTGCATTTTATGGGACTGTCTTGCAATATACTGCCCTAAGGGTCTAGGTTTAAAACATTCACCTTCAGTGAGAGCCTTAATTGGCCACATGGCGGAGAGACTGTTTCATTTGCAGCCCTCTATGACCAGCAGAGACAGAGAGACGTCCCTTCCTTCCACTTGGAGCCGCAGAGTCTTTCTTTTCCACCCTGGTTCTGGTCAGTGGCCCCTTTCTTGGAGGAGAGGGGGGCCCCATCATTGGCATAAGCACCCCTCCTGACTGGGAAGGCTCTAGCAACACTGCTTGTGTTTAAGGGTTAGTATCCACAGGGCCCTCCCCTGACCTACAGAAAGGATACCTAGCTCAAGAAATGACTGAAAGAAAATGATCAAAGAGAAAAAAAAAAGCTAAAAAAGAAAGTGATGCAAACTAATGAAATCGGGAAAACAGACATGCTATTTCCTAGACGTTGTCAGAACTAACTGTCAGCCAAAGATTAGAACATACCTCCCCAATGTGGAAGGACAGCTCTTACTAAGGCAACCCTGAAGACCCCTCTAAACCCCGTATCCTGTCTCCCTGCGGGCAAGGGGCAAGAGAAACAAGGATATTCGATTGCAGGCCGTCGGAGCAGATCAGTGCCGGCGTGAAATTCAAGAACTGCGTGGACGTCTTGTTACCATAGAAAATGAACATCCGACCTGGGCCGAGACAGAATGAGAGCAGGTGATTTCACACTAGACCTGGACGCTGCAGCAAGAGCAGGGCCAGTCCTCGGACTGCAGGTGAATTCAAGGAGACGGGTGTGATCTACGACTCTTGTTAAATGAAAAGCAATTTTTTTTTCCTGGTTTTAAAAGTAGCATGCCAAAATGAAACTAATTGTCCTCTCTACTCCTACTTTGAGGACAGCTCTCCAGCCCCTCCCCTGCAGACTCCCCCTACATTCCGGCTCAGGAGCTCTCCTGTGTCCTCCCCCCAGCCCGGCACAGCCCGCCCCTTCCGCACACCAGCAGGATGGCTCAGGGAGACCGGCTGGTGGCCCAGGCCCCCCCACAGCTGGCAGCACACGATGGACAAAGGGCACCCTGGACGCCCGTGGGATTCCCCACAAAACACCCTCCACAGTCAACACCCGGGCCCCCTAGCTATGAGACATTTAGGATGACCATGCTTTCCACATTTCGGTCACCATGAAAATCTTTACACAGATCTGAGCGTGTTCTCCTGCATGTTCAGGATGGCAAGTGACCCAAGCACTCTGAAAGGACTTGCAGGTGGGTGCTCCTTCTCCCACCCAGAACAAGAAGCCAAGCGGAGCCGCCAGGACCTGGTGCACCCAAACTTCATCCATTCAGGAACAAAACACCACGATTTTGCTGTCAACACAGAAACTCCTATAAAAATTATTCTGTCAGACCCAGCAACATCACTCTAACCCCCTGGAGGGCAGAGGCTTGGTCTCTTCTTTCTCCTCCTCTCCTGTCTGGGTCCTGGTGGGGGTGCTGGTCACCAACGGGCGTGAGCCCCACGTCAACAGCCGCCCCAGAGATAAAGTGTGCAATATTTCTAAAAGAGAGTCAAAACACATACCTAAGTTCTGTCGAAATTCAGACTTAAGTCCAATTTGAAGCAGCTGGTTTTCAAACAGTACACCATTATTTTTACAAACAAACCTAGGGGAGAAGGGAGGGAGAGTGTCACTAAAACCACTTCAGTGGAAACGGAGGGACTGAGTGTAAAGGGCCACACGTGCCGGGGCTGGGGTGAGCCGTGAGGACGAGAAGGAAGGCGTGGTAGGGAGCCTTCAGCATGCCAGGGGCCGTCCGAGGTGGACACTGGAGAAGGGCGAGCAGTGCCACCACGTGCCCAGCTGAGGCCACTGACACCTAAGCTCTTGCAGTGAGCTGTGGCTCTGGCTGGCATGGGCCTGGCAGGCATACAGGGAGCCACAGCTTTAGGGGCCCTGGTCCCCCATCGGGCTCCTGGCCCCAGGGGGCGCCATCGACATCCTGCTCCTGGCCACTCGTGGCATGAAGCCCCACGCAGAGCTGCTTCTGCAGCCTTCGGACTCCTGCCCGGTGCCCTGAGCAACACCACTGAGGGTGCAGGACCCTCCCCACCCCAACGCAGGGTTAGTGTGTGCATGACAGAGGGAGCCCAGGGGAGCCCACGAGATACCTCCACCACGCAGAGTCAAGGGAAAACAGAGTTCACTTTTTTAATCCCAGAGGAGCTCAAGCTCTCCTGAGCTGCTCTGGCATAAACTAAAGTCATATGTAAACTGGGACCAAGAAAGGAAAAGCACTCAAAGGGACAGGGCGGGTGGCTTGGGGGCCTTGCAATCAGCAGTGAGGCCAGAGGAACTTCACCGTTTCCAGGCTGGGACCAACCTTCACATGGTACCCCAGCCACACCCGGTACCCCATCCTCTCGTGGTACCCCATCTCTACATGGTACCTCATCCCAGCTGGTACCCCATCCTTTCAAGGTACCCCATCCTCTCACAGTAATCCATCCCCACCTGGTACCCCATCCTCTCATGTACCCCACCTCTACCTGGTACCCCATCCTCTCCACCCACATGTGATACCCATCCCCACGTGGTACCCCATCCTCTCATAGCACACCATTCTCACCTGGTACCCCATCCACTCACGTTACCCCCTCCACATGTGACATGCCATCCTCACATGGTATCTGACCTTCATGTAGTACCCCAAACTCTCATGGTACCCCATCCTCACACCTCATCTCACAAGTCTCTTAAATGAACATCCCGAGGGAACACACATCTTCAGAAGAGGGAGAGATGCCATTAGTCAAGGCCACAAAGGCAAGGCTGTGGCTGGGAGGTGGGGAGTCTGGGCCAGCGTGTGTGGCCCCGGATCCTCCACAGGAAGCTGTGCCCAAGGGCTTCCCGGAAGCATAGGGAGCCCAGAAGACGCCTGGGCAACACGCTCCAGGCAGCAGTCCCCACTTTGAAGCCTCCACGTCCAGGTGTGCAGGCCTGGGTCCACCCCAGGCCCACAGCTCCTGCACTATCCTGTCTCTTATGGGTCCTCTGAGGTTGCCCACCCTGAGACAGGGGAGTGTTGCTTACGTGCAGGTAAGTTCATCAGCATCAGGCACAGTCTCAGCTGGTTCCTCAGAAACTAGCTCAGTTGATGCCAGGTCAGGGCTAATTCAAGCAGCACAGAAAGACAGAGGAAGCAGCAACAGAGACGCAAGAGTGACAGTTAGTACAGAGAGAGACAGCCTGTCCTACTATAGCGATGCCCTGGGTGTGGGAGGACAGAAGCTGGGATGGGGGGAAAGAAGCCTGGACGTGGAGGGACAGAAGCCTGGACGTAGGGGGAGAAGCCTGGACATGGGGGGACAGAAGCCTGGACATGGAGGGACAGAAGGCTGGATGTGGGGGGAGAAGACTGGAAGTGGGGGGGACAGAAGGCTGGACATGGAAGGGGAAGCCTGGACGTGGGGGGAAAAGCCTGGCTGGGCCCTCTCATACATGGCCACGGGGCCATGCCCACAACGGGAGCAGTAAGGCAGCTGTACTCCCAGGAACACACTCCTTCTAAAAACCACAGCCCCCTCCACTTCATCAGAGCCCTCCAGACTCCAAACCTGATAAGCGGTCTAGGTATGTTGACAACGCCATATGAAAGGCAAAAACCATATTTTCCAAAACATGGTTTAGAATGTGTGTGACCTGCCATGTTCCCCCTGGAATCTAACATGAGAGGCAAGATGCCCCCAGGGCCATCACAGATCAGGATCTGAGCAAGGCTCCTGAAGAGCAGGAGCTCTTCCATTGCTCCAAGGAGCAATGTGCAGTGAGGCTGGGCGGGCTGGGCCCACGCTGCCTGGGCACCGCCACCACGCATCCCTGCCCCAACTGAAGAGGCCAATACTGTGGCCCAAGCCTCCCCTGAATTTTATCAGCAACGGGAAGGGCATCAAGGGGTCCTATGTCCAACACCTCTGGCTGTTTGGGGTCATCTCAATCCAAATGACTGAGGAATTTACAGAGTGATGTGAGCCACCACAGCAGGCCCATGGTGAGCCTGGACCTTCCCAGAGTGCCAATGGCATCAAGGCAGCAGGCAGGGCTTGCCCAGAGCCACCACGTGGATCTGAGCTCAGATGGCAAACTGAGCACGCCTGTCAGACAGCCGAGGTACCCGGGACCAACATAAGGAAAGGGTAAGGGCCACATGTGGCTTCCAAACTGGTCCCATGGAAAAAAGGTGGGGCAGGCCACACCCGGGAGAGAAAGGAGTAGGGTTGGCCTCATCTGGGTAAACTGACCTTCATCTCCTTCTCTTCTTTCCACTGCCCTCACCCCATCAAAGCCGGGCTGCATCTCCAATAGGACATGGGAGGGCCACCCCTTCTAGCTGTATCCCAAAGTCACTAGGACACATTAGAAATGCCCTACTGAGTCCAGCATTACCAGGGACCTTGGAGGCCTGCAGGGGACAGAGGGCACCGGTGCCCACAGCTGACTGGACGATGGCTTAGACCCAGGACGCCAATCCTGAGTCCAGTGCTTTTTCCCAGGATCAGACCTGCTTCCACATGGGAAGAACTTGCACCTGGATTCGCTGCAGCTCTTTCAAATTCCAAACTCAGCAGTTCCAAAAGCTGGAGAGGCAACCTACACCTCCAAACCTGCCTTTCCTATGGCATTTTCTCTTAAGGAATAGGAAGTAAGAATTAGAGTGTGATATGAACACAAAGAAATTAGAAAAAAATTAAGGCTACAAGAATTCTACTTTAGTCTTAGAAATCAGGCCCAAATGATCATTCCTTGAGGCATTTACCGTCTCCACCTGAGACAGGAGACTGTGCAACTCAAAGGTGTGCAGAGGCCCCGAGGACGGGCCCGTGCGTGGTGGTGTCCTGGCACACGGCTGGCAAGTAGAAAAAGGGCTCAGAACCAGCACAACAAAGGAAAGAAGAAAACGTACAGGTGGGAGGAGTCCGACGCTTGTGTTTCACAAATGGGTGGCTGAGAGAAAAAGAGCCAGGTGGGCCAGCACATGTGGGACCCAACAGGAAGAACGGCGACAAGGGCGGTCTCGGAAAGGGGCAGACACGTGCAGTACGGTGGGCTTTAGGGGACACATCAGCAGCTGAATAAAGGAAGAATACCTCCTTCAAAGAAAAAAGGTGCACACCTAGAAAGCATATTTGGTCAGAGTTGAAAATAGCTTGAATTGAGAGGAAAAGGAGTGACAAGAAAAAGAAATCCAGCTACAAAGAGTGTTGGACATTCGAGAAACAAACATCTGAAACAACATGACTGAACACCACCAGAGAACACGAGACACGACCAATGCACACCCAGCTGGCTGCTGACACCACTTTCCCTTCTTGAGAAAGTCAAACCCCTTCCCTCAATGGGAGTGGGCAGGGGGCGCCCGGGTCTCGGAGGCCTCTCGGAGGCCACGTGAGCGCAGGGCAAGGGGAGGGGCCCTTGGCTCTCGAAGACAGAGCGACCCCGACTACCTGGCAAAGTTGTCTTCGGAGCCGGGAGCAAGAGGAGCGACTGTGGACACTGAGTCGGAGAACACATCCACGAGCAGCCCACCGCCGGCGGGGGGTGGGGGGCCTGCGGGGGCAGGGGGCGCGGCCCCGAGACCCAGGAGGTCGGTCGATGGCGACGGTGTGGACTGGAAAAGAAGGAAGGAGGGCATCAGCCATGTCTCTTGGGTGAGGCGCTCCCAGGCCTGCCGGCCCACTTCTTCACAGTCACACCTGGAATCAAGCCGGGAGAGAATGAGCTTAAGAGACCAGTCACACCTAGAAACGTGACCCACGTGAGTGGAAAATACAGTTCTGAAAAATGTTTTGCCCTGAGTTAAGAAAGAAATGTATAGTTTAAGAAATAAGCACATGGGTATTACTGTCCATCATCCAAAAGGAGAGCATGTCTAAAAAGATGAAGCAAGCAAGCATGCCACCCAACAGGGCACATTCTTAGTTTAATCACCATTAAGCAGGTTTTAGTAGCATTAAACAAATGTGTTCTCTAAACAAATAACCCGGATCTTCTGGCCCTGGATGAAAGACACAAGAGGATCTCCACGGTGAGAACCACAGGTCAGCTCTGGATGCCAACAGAGAGGGCAGGGAGGCTGAGGCCCACTGGACAGGAGAGGGACATGGCTGGTGTCCACAGGCAGAGCCAGGGGCATGGCCTGCTCTGAAGAGCAGCCTCACCTGAGGGCATTGGCGCATCCCACTGGGCCTTCACAAGGGAGAGACCCTGTCACGGAGCGCAGACTAGACCCAATGCTGTCATATATGACCACAAACTATGTTCTGTTCCATTTTACTTACACTGAGCCTGAGGACCCCCGGCGAGTGGGGTGCCCAGGCCCCGTGTGCTGGTAGGCTCCTGCCTCCTGCCCCACCTGTGCACCCAGGCCAGGGCACTCATACACAAGACACTTCACCAAAAACAACTTCTCACTACTCCCCTGCCTGAGGCTACAAGCCTAATACTGAATTACAGAACTTCATGCATGGGTTTTATTTTGAAACCAATGAAGCATCACGACACGTGGACCACGGGAGGCAGGTATGGGCCAAGGAGGGCTGAGAGGAGCCTCCAAGGGCCGCTAGGGACTGGGAATGGCCATGTGTTCAGGCAAGCTTAGCGGGCAAAGCTGGCCTCCTGCTGGGCATCAGCAAGCCCGAGTGCTGGAAGGGCCCGAGCATAGGGGCCGGCTCCGCTCTGCATGTGCAGCTCAACAACTCCTTCCAAGGAGAGCACGCAGGGGACTGGCAGCTGGAGCCGACGCTGGTCACTCAAGGGCCAGGGTTGGAGGTTGGTGCCAAATCAGTTATCCAGGAGGAGCTGGCAGAGATGGAATTTGAGACATTTCTCAAGCATGTCAGATGTCTGGACGGAACTACAGGCAAAGGTGGGCCCCTGCACGGCCTGGCTCCTGGGGCAGCTCTGCTGAGGACGTGCTCAGCAGGTACTGGGCCTGGAAGGTGGAAGGCAGGGCCCAGGTCACCGGCGCCTGGTGGGTGACCCCTCTCCTCTGCCAGCCAGTGGAAAGACTTTTACCACAGACTCCTGAATAGCGGAGCAAGTATTCCTCTGGTTTTCAAATGCTTTTTAAATTAGCAAAGGCCACACTTCGGGAAGATGGCAGAACAGGATTGGTCAAGTTCACCCCTGCTTGAAAGAACAGCTAGAGAAGGAACAGAAAAAACACTGGGAAAGCAATTCCAGGGTGTAAGGGACCTGGGAGAGTCTTCTACACCTCATGGGGAGGCGTAGAGGAAGAGTTGGTTGGAAGAGTAGAGGAACTGAGATGCAGAGAACTGAAGACCGGACAGCTAGTGTGAACAGCCTAGCCATCCATTTCCAGACTGAAGCCCAGAGTCCTCGGGAATACATGGACAGGGAGACGGGGACCAGGAAGGAAACCAAGCCCCATTCCATGAACGTGCTACCCTCATGCCTGTCACCCATACTCTGCAACTCCCCCCATACCCCAGGCACCTGAACGCTGTTACCTGCACCCCCCATGATGCTCTAGGCACCTCCATCACCTTCACGCCATGCTCCCTCAGCTCTGGGTAGGCACTGACCTGTGCATCCAGGTCACACCTGCCCCGAGCCCACGCAGGTACAACTCTACTCCACTGCCCCTAAGCTCTGCACACATGCACACCAGGGCCCTGCCCCCCAGACCCACGTACTCACACACCCACATCCTCCCTGGCTGGCACCCATATATCTGTGCATGAACCGCCTGACCCCTGCACCCACTCACCCCATGCCCCACATGCGTGCAAACCTTGCCCCACTCCACAGCACAAGTGCCCTTCTCCCACACCTGGCAGGTGCTCTCAGAAACACCTGTGCCACATAGCCTCCACACTGCACAAGTTGGAACCCCTACCCACCCCACCTCTGCACCTGCAGTCTCGTGCCCAGGCCCCACCCCCCCCTCACCCCCCACCCCTGACACACACCCCAAAACCTCTGTGACCTGTGCCCCACCCCTACACACACATCCACGCTGCAGCCCCCCTGAACCCCTCCCCCTGTGCAAGGACACACCTGTGTTCCAATTTCCCTGTGCCCCGACTTCTGTGCCCTGTACCCCACACTCTGACACCCATGACCCATACACTCCATGCACCCACCTGCATCCTGCCCACATACCAGCCCCCGTGCATCCGCTCAGGACCCCATCCGCCTCCTGCCATGCCCTACCTCTGTATCCCCCACGCTGCACCCTGCATCTGTGCTCCAAGGCCTCCCTAAGCTGCACCCCGCCCCCACAGCCCCCATGACCTGCACCCCATGCTCACAAACACCAGCAGAGGCCCCGATTCATGCATATACCTGCACCGCAACCCATTACTGCACTGTTGTATCCTCCCCACACCCTGCATCCTGCAACACACCCGTCCCGCAAATACAAGGCTTTAGACAACTGAAGGAAATCAACATCCAAAGTCACCCTATCAAGATAGTTACATGTTGTGAAGACAATGATGATCACTCACCATATGAAAATGTGGACAGATACAGTCCAATCTAATGACCAAATTAAACACCGGAGGAGACATAGACTTTGGAACAAGTAATCAAAGGTGTTCCTATAACTCTACTAAATAAAATCAGTGGGATGACTAATGACATAATGGAGATCACGAAGAGCATAAAGAGAAATTTGAAAGAATAAATAGAAAAATAGCACTACACAGAGATTAAAGATGCTATAGACCAAATTAAAAATATACTCGAGACACACAACAGCAGATACGAAGAAGGAGAAGAAAGAATAAGCGAACAAGAGGACAGGACAACTCATTTCGAACACACAAAATAGCAAACGGCAAAAAAATGGAAAAATCTGAATTGGATCTCAGGGAAATGATGGACAAAACAAAGCACAGAAATATAAGAATCATCAGTGTTCCAGAAGGAAAACAGAAGAGGAAAGGGCAAGGAAGAGTAGTTGAGGATATAATTGGGGAAAACTTCCCAACCCTTATAAAGGACATAAATAGGCAATCGAAGAAGCCCAACAAACACGAAATAGAATAAATCCAAATAGGCCTCCCCAAGACACATACTAATCAGTCTGTCAAATGTTGAAGAGGAGCAGAAAATCCCGAAAGTGGCATGAGAAAAACAATCTACTATATACAAGGATAACCACATGAAACTGACTTTGAACTACTCAACTGGGGCTGCAGAGGCAAGAAGGCAGTGATAGCAGTGCGGACATCTAAAGCTATAGGCTGAGCCCCCAATCTTGGGGTTTGTTCATAAGAAACTTAACCCCACAACGGATAGGTCAAGCCTACTTAAAATTAGGCCTAAGAGTCACCCCCAGAGAACCTCTTCTGTTGCTCAGATGTGGCCTCTCTCTCCAGTCAACACAACAAGCAAACTCACCACCCTCCCCATCTATGTGGGACATGACTCCCAGGGGTGTGGACCTTACCAGCAATGTGGGACAGAAATCCCAGAATGAGCTAAGACTCAGCATCAAGGGATTGAGAAAATCTTCTTGACCGAAAGGGGGAAGAGAGAAATGAGACAAAATAAAGTGTCAATGGCTGAGAGATTCCAAACAGAGTCGAGAGGTTATCCTGGAGGTTATTCTTACGCATTATATAGATATTATCTTGTTAGTCAAGATGTAATGGAGAAATGAACAAGCTGAGGGGGAAATCAAGAAACAAATTCCATTTACAATTGCAACTAAAAGAATAAAGTACTTAGGAATAAATTTAACTAAAGAGACAAAAGACCTATACAAAGAAAACTACAAGAAACTGCTAAAAGAAATCATAGAAGACCTAAATAGATGGAAGGGCATACCATGTTCATGGATTGGAAGACTAA